>BQNB010064885.1:0-35137 GCA_026074375.1 Tanacetum coccineum
TCAGTTTTGAGTGCCATGAGCTTAGATGCAATAATATCTATTTATATGATGATTGTATTCGTTGTAATTATTACTATAACTCTGAAAACTTGATTGTCCATTTTCATAAACCTATGAATTCACTCAACCATTAGGTTGACATTTCGACATGTTTTATCTCAGGTCCTTAAGGTTTAAACGAGCATACACTGAAGGTGCACGAAATAGTTTTGATGACCTTGCATAACAATATCGTTCGATAAAGCTTTAAAATTTTATTATGTACTACTTATTTACATTATGAAATATTGAATAACCTTGTATCAAACTCTAATATTTTGTATTATTCGAATGATAATGTATTTTAAAACGTCTCATTTAGAGTCATTTTTTGTAACTTGTACTGTGTGACATGAAGTAATACCCTCGTCTAGCTTCCGCTGCTATTCAACACTAGGGGTGTTACAAGTGTCAAGTCATTTCATATACCATACCTCACAATAGCGCCTATTTTCGATAAAGTATATACATTAGACATCATAATTAAGTAAGACAATATATTGATTTAGATGTGTTATTATCATCTTATAAAAATACATCGTTGGGTGACTTATACTTTTAAGTTCATTTCCTTCTTAAGTTTATTTTATGTATATTTTTTAGTGTTAAATGGAATAAACTAGAATGCATCCCACATAGAAAGATGGATACAAGTTAAAGGAAAGAAAAGAGATATAAAAGCAAAGCTCAAGTAAGACTAACATAGCTTTTAAAGAGTATCTAATTAGATGCTAATAAAGTTTGACATTTTAATAAGTGGAATATTATATCCACAAAAGCTTTACAAAAATTCTCCCACACAATGATGTGGCAAGATTAAGCGTCCAATCAAATACATTCTTGCTTTTTTATAATTGTTTTGATTGGACACTTAATATTGCCACATCATTGTGTGGGAGATTTTTTGTAAAGCTTTTGTGGATAGATGTTTGAAAAAAAGATAGATGTTTGGCTCGTTTGGCTTGATTAGCTCGATTCGGTAAGCTCGACAAGTTCGATTGGCTCGTACGACTCAATTAACTAAACAAGCTTTTGAATGAGTCGAGCCATATATTGCCTTTTAAAAGCTCGACTCGTTTATCTAAACGAGCATGATCTTTTGTTCGAGCTTGACTCTAGCTTGACAACTTGTAGGCTCGAGCTTGAGCTCAAGTAGCTCGTTAAAAGCTCGACTCATTAACACCCCTGCCCTTTATCATCTAAGTTAGGAACAACCACAACTAAACTATCTTTAAGTTCATTATCGACATTAACCTCAATCATAGCACGTGCATAACTACTTCGTCCCCAAGAGTCCTAACGCATCGTATTCGTAAATGGATCTAGCATCTTCGGCGTCCCTAAGCCAATACCGTTTATTCATGGATGTTGGAGAAAATAGAAGAAGAAAAAAGAATTGATACTCAAACTCGATTGTTATATATTACATGTGATATAATACTTTCGGACAATCAACATCTTGTTGTATAATGGACATAAATATTATATATAACTCCAAAAGATTTACTGATTTTTGTACTAAAAAATAATACTTATGTCCATTTTACGAAAGTATGTTCAATCCCCGAATCTACAAATTAGTGTTGTATCACATGTGATATATCAAGCGAGCTTGCATATTGATTTTTTAGTGATTTTCTTCAACTTCTATGACTAAACTGTATTTACTTGGAAGTTCAAACATTATGTGTGATATATGGTTGGAAAGCTAATGATTCATATTTTTAAATGCAAAAAGATGAATAATTTAGAGTTCTACACAAATACTTATGCTCATTTTACGATAGCATGTTGAGTGTTCGAAGTTACATATTAGTGTTATATGGCATCCTCCCCTATATGAAGCAAGCTATTGCTAAAATAGCCATCCTTGCCAAAACTCTAAGAAACTACACCTGGCATTTAAATTGGTCCAACGGCCCATAAATTCTATCTTTTAAAAAAATGATGTTACACATAATACCATTCAAGCAGTTACCCCTAAACTAAATACCTCATAAACCAAAACCCTGATTGATTATCCAAAAAATGTCAAATCCATGACTGATAACAAACCCACAAATCAATCTACCCCAAAACTGATACGATTACTAAGTCACCTCGACACTTACGGTTACTAGTCGTCTTATCAGTTATAACTAAGAGTGGAGAATAAGAAGACTTTGTCTTCCTGAAGACTTGGCATTTCATGCACATAGGATAGTTTGTTGCATGCATTTAGGAATAGGAGTAATGGAGTAGACCACTACTTATCATTTGTCCCACGTTTATTTACTTTTCAGTTAGTACTAGTAGTTTCCTTATGTTTATGAAGACATGCATTGTATTTTGGCTTATTTAAGCCTTTACATTATGGAATATGAAGAACAGAAAAATTGGCTCAAAAGTATTATCAACATCCACCATCACGGCTTACCAAACAGAATTTGAAAGGTTGAGTAATTGTGTTGTGGGTCTTTCCCCGCAAGCTTTACTTGACTGTTTCATATCAGGTCTTCGCCACGATATTCAACAAGAGTTAACCGTTCTTCGCCCACAAACGATCACACAAGCAATCGGTTTAGCCAAACTTATTGAAGACAAACTTCATGATCAAACCTTAGATCTTCCAAAGCCCATTGCATATCTGAGTCCTACATCACAACTTATGCCAACGACCCAACCTTTGTTAGACAATCCTCTTTCTCATACTCAATCACTGCCGATAAAAAAATTAACTCCCGCGGAAATGCAGAAAAGACGTGCTGAAGGGCTTTGCTACAACTGCCTGGAAAAGTACCAACCTGGTCATCGTTGTACACCACCACAGTTTCTTCTCCTTCAATCAGGAAACGACTCCATACCCGCCACAAAAGACCCACTATGGGGGCTGTTTACCGTTGACTATGATGATGCATGACCTTGAGGACAAGGTCAATGTTACGGACGGGGGTGTTGATACGATTACTAAGTCACCTCGACACTTACGGTTACTAGTCGTCCTATCAGTTATAACTAAGAGTGGAGAATAAGAAGACTTTGTCTTCCTGAAGACTTGGCATTTCATACACGTAGGATAGTTTGTTGCATGCATTTAGGAATAGGAGTACTGGAGTAGACCTCTACTTATCATTTGTCCCACGTTTATTTACTTTTCAGTTAGTACTAGTAGTTTCCTTATGTTTAGGAAGACATGCATTGTATTTTGGCTTATTTAAGCCTTTGCATTATGGAATATGAAAAAAACAAAAAATTGGCTCAAAAGTATTCTAGTTTCCTTCTTGATTTCTTAGAGATTTGCTAACTCAATTAGCTACCTATCCTTAGAGATTTGCTAACTCAATTAGCTACATATCAAAAATACATTCAATTGTACATGGTGAAGGTATCTCGAGCCCTTCTCATGGTGAAGATAAGGTATGCACACACTGACTATTTATTTTACGCATTAACTATAAATCTCATATCAATTTACCATTGAGAATTAGGGTCCTAGTATAACTATTTTTAATATGTAGCTGTTAATTTTGTTCGTTTTGAAGTGTTGGAGATAAAATATAACAAGAATTAACCCATTTGTAAGTAAACAAGCATGGGATCTGTATCTAGACGGCGACCTTCATTGCAAAATTTTAAGATGAATAAAAATCATTACAATTTCAATTTTGGCGGTGGGGTACTAAGGTGAAATTAATTAAACGATTATATCAAGTCTTTATAACAAACCGTGAAGAAGTGAGTTATGATGATTGACCAAATCCAATCTTAATGTTGCTTGGCAAGTTCTTTTTTGTTAGTATTTGTAATATTGTTTTTTAGGGATGGTAGTTGCCTAATTTGATTCCTAATTTCAAGCTCAAGTGTTGCATGTCATTTTAACATGTATAAGAGTGCATTAAAAACGCACATGAAGGTTAATCATGATATATACAATGTAAGTAAATAATATCCTTATTTGATTATTAAATAATGTAAATAAAGAATGTCCTTATTTGATTGATGAATGCTAATCATGATATATACATGTTCAGGTGCAATATTCCGAGCAAACCAACAACCATTGAACTCACAACTAAATGCAGCATTGGATTTCAGCTCCATGACCGATTTCAGCTCGGAATGCAACATAGCTTCCAACTTGAGGAACGATTATATAGGTCACAGAACACAGTCACAAGTGTTGATGAAATGTAAGGTTTACCACTCAGAGAAAATTCCTAAAATTCATATGAAACAATTTGAAAATAGATCTTTTGGACACCTTAACACAATATAGTAATGGTATATTTAAGCAAGATTGTATAATCGATTATAGGATTCAGGTAACTTTTTAATAAAATATGTTGTAATTTTTTGTCAATTTAAGAGGATGGGATGGGCTGATTCCATCAGTTGTTTTAAGGAGAGATTAGGTCTTTTAAACGGGTTTGGGTTTGCTTAAAACTGCACTTTAATGGTTGTTTATTGTCTATCAGTATGTTGTAAAATTGTAGTTTTATAGGGATTTTTAGGTATGTCTGATAAAGTTTTAAGGGGTGTTTGGGGATGCTAATAACTTATGTTTCAAAGGGATATTTAGATCTTTTCAGGTGTGTTTGTGATTGCTGCATAACTGCAGTTTCAAGCGCATATATATGGTTATTTATTGGGGTCATTAACTACCATGACTTTATGACATGAAACTGCAGTAAAAGAGTAGATTAAATTGGAAAGGATGACTTTGAGGCAACTTGATTGAATATCAGCCCTCTAAAGCACAATTGGATAAGATCATACCATTTTTGTAAAATTATGGATGAAGAAACTAATAAGCTACATTACCACATATTGTATGTTATTTTTTAAATTCTCAATGGTTTCTTTGTTGTTAGTTCAATTAATGCACATGTAACCTCTGTATCAAAAACTATGCATTTAAAAACAAAAGAGAAAAGGAAGGGATTCATATATGCATCATAATTACAGTTGCATGCAGTAAAGAAGTATTATTATTTAGAAATAAAAATGGTGAAAGTAAAGTTTTACTTAAAAGAAAATGATAGACAAGCTCCCATGTGCGTTTTCAATGCATACAAACCTTCTGATTTTGTTATATCACTAATAGATTATTTGCACAAGTCTGCTATATTCTTTGCACATAGAAAACTTGATTGCATTTGTTCTTATTGTACCTCTTGCTATGACACATGGTTAAGGACACTCTGAACATACTAATGTGACACGTCTTTCTTTAAGATAATAATTTTAGGCCTGTTACTTACAAAAAGCACACTCAATAGGTACTTTTCATAACCATTTAGTTTTTACCAATTTCATGATATGCCGATATGTAACACTTAGAGCTTGAAATATGAGTGATCCATAACCCTTCATATTTATGATGATATATGCAACACTTCGAGCTTGATTTGGATCACTATATATACATGAGTGCACGGGCATCAACATTATCTTTGACATCTTATGGTTTGTGTATTTATAATGGAAGGTACAATGTAACCCTTCACTTTGCGGAGATCATGTTTACTGATGTTGGAGAATATAACATCCTTGGGAGGCATATCTACATTCAGGTGAGTGTTTTTGTAGATACTTGTTATCGAAAGATCAACTATTGTGTTCAAATCGGATATATATCTACTATATTAATATAAAAATGGAAACCTTAAATCTAAAAAATGACAAATGAAATAAGGCGGAGTTGAGAAGCACGAGAAGAGGTAACTAGAGCTAATTTACAACATGAGTGTTTAGATAATGTGAATTCTAAAATAAATTTATTTATTTGGTTTGTGATGAGACTACATAACAAGCATACATGTGTACAGTTCTGGTGAGAACTGTGAGAACACTTGGATGAAAATAACCTGCATAGACTAACCTTTGTTTTGGTGGTAAGGTGTGGTACATCCGCATAGTCAAAATACCATTTGAGTAGCTTGATAGGACATATGCTAGAAAGCTATTAAAATGGTAGTTGCTTATCGATTTAGTGTACCAGTGAGGGGCCACACTGCACAGATGGAACCACCACACATCTAAGATCAGAATGTTGACAAAACATAAATATTAAGTGGTTTCATATTACATTTGCATGCTCCTTTTCTATGATTTTTGAGAAACATGTTTATCTGTTACAATAATTTGTAACAGTCAGAAGATTAATACATTTATCTAAACATTATTCAAACCCTTTATCATGTACATAATTTTGAGATCCAATCATAATCGTTGTGGAATTTTTTCAACTCACTAGCTTGATGATAAAATTTTACAGGATGTTTTGATAGGCTTGAGGATAAAATTTGACAGGATGTTTTGATAGGCTTGAGTATGTTGGCCCACTAAATGAATATTGTAAGGAGATATTTAGTGTTCACTTGCGTAAAATGAGTTGTAGTTCTGATTTATGCATTGAGGAGTTGGTCGGTTTCTAAAGGCTTTACATAGGCTAAAATTTCTCTTATGTGTCAAGAAGCGACTTTGGTAGCTTTTCAAGTTTGTAATGACATCTGTAAATCAATGAGCATACACTTTTTTATGACTTATTAGTGTGTCGAATATAATGCATGATTTATATTACATCAATAATTATCTAATTATTTAGATAAAATGTTTTTTGGCGGTGTTTTGCTTTAAAAGTAAGCTTTGTGTTAATTGCTGCTCGTTTCCTCTCTAGCGCGTATAAATATAAGATATGAATATACTGTGTTTGTAGATATATGAGCATCTGTCATATGAATGATAAATACTTTTTAGAGAACTCACCAAAAGGTTTTATATTTGAAACTTTTTATAAGCATCTGATTCATTTACTACTTGGTTAGCATATGTTGGCTGTTCAAAATAGATAATTGTGAGTAATATGGTTAGCATTTATGTTTTAATTAGAGGTGGTAAAATAAGATGGCAAACATTGTAAGACTGTAACCAATGATTTGTAAGCACCAAGTTAAACTGGGTATGTTTTGAAATGGGTCAATATCTTTTTTTTCTTTCTAAAATGGTATAGTTAGCAACACATTTAAAAAATGTTCTCAAACTTTATTATTAGAATGATAATGTAATTTTTTTAAATGTACAAATATCAATTGGTTTTAAAGGTTCAGTGTTAGTGGAGGTATTTTTTTAAAGGTTACTACATGTGGATTGGAAAAATGGTACGTCACTATAAGGATGTTAATTTTGGAACGCGCTAATATCAAAGCTATTTTTGCATAAAGATTGCCTACGTAATCTTATGTTAAGTTAATACTTCAAAGTGGGTAAACTTGATATCATAACTTTTTTTATTTCAATTTTATTAATATACTTCAGGTCATAACTGAGGTTTTCAGAGTCATGAAAAAGGTATGTATCACCATGAAGAAAAATAAATATATATTTCATCTTATGGTTAATGTGTCATTGCTGTTAGGCGCATAAGTTATATATCTCTTAAATGTTTAAGTAGGGATATTAATGCTTTTTTGTTATTGAGGCTCTGGACTGTTAATTTGAGATCCAACAGTTGAACTTTCAACTGCTTTACTTTGGAAAAAAATGAAAAAGAAATGAGGTACATTTGTTACTTTATTTTGTTGTGACGACTCCTGGAAAATCATATATAAAATTAGAAACATTTAAAAGAAGTGATAGAAGCTTATCTTATGCACATGCCAACATATTCTTTTAATGTGATAATTTTTCTATAAATGCCTTTGTTGATTGTGCAGTGGCTGGCTTAATCATCATTGTGATCGAACAAGTGGGACTATATGTAACTTTGCCAAAGGTAAAAAGTAATAATGGTTTAAAGGTGGTATGTTGTAAAAAAGATGACAACTAAAACAATTCCACTAACAATGTGCAAAGATGTCCTTTATATTCTAAGAGACTTTATTTGTTACTCTTTTTTGCAATCAACTATATATTTTTTTTCATACGTTTTTTTAAAACACAAGTTTATGGTTCATTTTATATTTTTAACGTGATCGTATTAGCTTGGTACTCTTTTATTTTAAAATAATTCTTGGAGTTGTGATTTTTTTTCAATCGCTTATGGTGCATATGAAGGAATTTAAATGTGTGTATGCAAGTGCTTATGGATGAAGTCAGATGCACATGTATAGAAAAAAAATTGCCATTGCTATATACATCTTACACTCGTGTATATCATATGTCTTAATTTGCATCATCTATTTTTTAAATGAATTCTTAGAGCTACCCGACCATCGAGCGGGCCTTGAAAGTACTAGATATATCATGCAAATTCATATACCCAGAAAACAAAAAACAAAAAAGTTTTTCGAAAGCATATGGAAATGCCTCTCTATTAAAGATAGCTAAACGCTTGTCGTAATCATGTAATTTGTTATACATAAGCTTAAGAAAAAGAATGATGGTTCCAGGTGCGTACTCTGTTTAGGACTAGCTCAGTTTTGGTAACGGGTGAGAGCTAAGGTTGTATGGTTTATCCATCACAAAGATTTGATACTAGTGAATAGTATAGGTGTCGCGGATTCGCAACTAAACATACAAGAAAGTTGGTTTTAACTATAAAAAGAAGATGGTAGATGATGAAAGTGTTGGTGATATATTTTTATTACGAAATAAGTTGATAAAATTGTTCCCTTAATCATGCTTTTTATGGATCTATGACACACTCATGCATTTGACTTTCTATCTTATCAAATCAATTACTCAATTAATTATAAATAAAATCAATCTTGTTAACCGATTATACATTAGGCGTGCAGACGACGCCGTTTTGCAGTTAAAGAGGTCGTTTTGTGTTAGTGCAGTGTCATTTGGTTAAGTAGGTTGTTAGTTGGCCCATTAAAATTGTTACATTCTGGGCCACTTCCGTTTTTGGGCTCCTTGGCTTGATTTCGTTATAAACTAGGGGGAGTGTAAGTCTTCGATATATATAGGTGAATGTCGCGTGTCTTCTCTAACACGTACGTGTTTAAATGCTCCCTTTTGTGTCAGGTGTTCATTGTTTTAAAATCATGCAATCCTTGGTGCTCTTTATTTGTTCTAATGTTTTTTCCTAATTGAGCTTGGTTATATTTGAAGGAGAGGTGATTGTTTAGGGGTTTAGGTGATTAATAGATGCATATATGGTTTGATTGCTCAACGTAATGTGTGTAAGTATTATTTTTTACTTTGCAAGCTATTGTTGGATTCGTGAATATGTGTTTGATTTTACATGGTATCCTATAAGTGTTGTTTTATTTACCGATGATGATTATTTGATTTTATACACTTTGTATGATTTGTGGTCGTAGATCCTTTGCGATTTCATTTAAAGCTTCATTTTGTTGTCAATAAGTTGTTATCATGATTTTTGTCTAAAAGCGAGATGCATCTCTAACTGTATACGATTGTCTGTTGTGTTTAAAAACTGAGTTAGTTAATATATAGTTGATGATTGTGAAAAAAGATATTTATCTTGAGTTATTTGATGATAAAAGATGATCAGAATTTTATGCGATAGATAAATTGTAAACACTGACATGCAAATTTTATTGAATACACAAGACAATTTTTTCTAAAACTTATCTGATGATGATATCTTTTTGGACTTATGTTATAAGTCTTTAATAAAAAAGGACTATGCTTTATGGATGTGTAGGTGTGTTTGTTTAGCTTTTTTGATATCTTTTTAGTGGTATGTTGTTGTTTGTGTTGAATTTATGCATTTTGTATACACTGTGGTCGTGGGTGCTTTATGCTAGCCTTTAAAGGATGATGTTTGCTGCTAAATGATTATTTTATAAGGTCTGAATAATCTGGCCTCAATTTTTTTTCGAAAAGTGAAATGCAGTTTTAAATTGGCATGTAACAATACATCTAATGGATGGTGCCTTAAATAATGTCATTGTATATTGTGTTTCAAACAATGTATGTAACAACGTTGTTCATTAATATATGGTTGCTGATTAAGAAGCATCGCAAAATAAGTAAATCATAATGTTGTTAATGGCCATAGCTACTTATTTCACAAGTGTTGTTAATTACGTGCCATTGTATAAAGTGGGTTTAAAAATAAGACCCAAATATCTTATCATGTTTTGTGCTTTTTGATTTTTAATTCGACGTAGGTTTTTTTTTTTAGAGTTTCAATGCTTATTAATTATATGATCATATGTCTAAATTCATGTTTGTATAATGTTGTTTTTCTAGAAAATATGTACATCGTGATATCAGAAGTTTCCAGCAGATGGCTTGACTGCAACACAGGTTCCAAATTTTGTTTATGCTGATATTTTTATTTATGTGAATTAATCGTATGTCTGAATTCACGTTTGTAGCCTGGTGTTCATGTAGGATCCCGTTAACACTTCACTTCACACAATCAAACACGAAATCGAGATAGAAATGAGAAAGAGAGATTGAGTTGTTTAGAGAGAGAAAGAGGAGAGAGAAATGAGAGAGAAAAGAAAAGAGAAAGATATATTAGAAATGAAACAACTTACTTTTCCAAGTGGAAAAGTTCCTTATATACCCCCGACACTTAAAAGTGACGCGCGGGATATTTAACTAGGACCCGGGCTCGGGTTTTGCTTGGGATTAAACCCGAAACATATACAATATTAGATTAACTATCGAGCCCGATTCCCGATAAAGCTAAAGTCCTTGAAGACAAGTGCTTGAAGAATAGGTGGGATAGTTTGAATGGATAAGTCCAAGCTCTTATCCACCTGAAGTCAAACTATCCTGATTGGGTATGAAGACAAGGTCAGTTTTAACACTGACCTTAGAAAGTGTGTATGTCCCTTACTTAGATTAGAATTGTAATATAGACAAACCTGAACAATATGTACTAGACAATCAACCTTGGGACATACACTTATCACCCAGGTGGGTATGACCCTGTCTAAGTAGTATATATAGACATGCCTTGTAAATGGAGTAGGTTAAGTTTGTGCATTCAAAGTCGTATCTTTCACAAATGTAACAATCTGCATTTTTACGTCATTTTACGTCAATAAATATCCAATTATTTATTCTAAACTTTTGCGCATTCACTTTTAATTTTCAACGTTTAGTTAAATCGCGTAAACTAAAAATCAACATTCAACGTAAACGGACATCAAGCAAATAAAAGTTTACGTCAAGCAAGTGTTATATAATTATTATGAGGATAATTTATAACTTTTCATAATTTATTCTTATTGGTTACGTAAAACGTCTACGTTTCGCAATAAAATACATTTATGTAACACCCCCAAAAATCACAACGCAGCGGAATACCACTTGGGGTGCTACTTCATAATACACAGCGCTAGATACAGGAGAACGACCTCTAAATGTGTCGTTTGAAAAATAATCTCATTGATTTCCTTGAAATTGATATGACATTTGTCCCATAATTGCATCACCATGAAAAACTTGAATGTAAAAACTCCAATGCACTTCAAGTAAGCCAAGTATCTATATCACCTGAGAAAAACATGCTTAAAACGGTCAACATAAAGTTGGTGAGTTCACAGGTTAGTTTAAATATGAATGTAAGTTTCAAATGAATGTATTTGTCCACTGTATCATCACAGTACCATGTAAAAATCCCAAAGATTTATAAAGAATGCACGACACATTTTATGTCACCAAAAGTACCAATCTTATCCCAAAGATTTATAAAGAATGCATGACCAATTTAATGTCACCAAAATGTTTCAAGTATGTATTGCCACTTTATTCAAGGCACAGTAAATATCCATGTGAGTATAAAACAATGATTACAATTACTCTAAGTTCATGAAACTGCGACGTAGACTTATATATATGCCACTTTATTCAAGGCACAGTGATTGTATTCCACCTTATTCAAGGCACCATTATAGTAAACGTTCATTTAACCCCAGTGATAGCTAATCACCCGAACGGAGATTGTCAATCCCGAATAGATCTATTTTATAGCATTCGCGTAGACAACATGCTATAACGTTCGTTTGCCCAGTGATAGCTAATCACCCGAACGGGGATCACACCCGAATAGATCTATTTCATAACATTCATGCTCACACTCCAAGTGATTTACAGTTCATGACGCTGTGACGTAGACTTATATATACCCATCATAGGTGTCCCCTCCAAGAACACCCGGGCAATGATTTAAAGAATATATACTCCCGTTACCGGTGTTCCCTTCAAGAACACCCGAGCAGTAAAGTAAAAATATGTACTTACATTACCGGTGTCCCCTCCAAGAACACCCGGGCAGTACCGTTTTTGTCATCAGTTCAATCCGCTTAAGTGAATCCTAAGCCTTTTTCAAAAAGTCAAATATCATTCGGGGACCAAAAATGAAGAAGTAATGTATCCCATAGCGACGATGTAAATGTGTATGTAACCAATTTTGTAAACATCTATGTTAAATGCATGGTAAACAAGCATGTTCTCACCCCAAAAATATATATAAAACATGTAAAACGTAGGGCTATAAACTCACCTCGATGATGAAGAACGATTGACAGATAGGCATCTCATATGCATAACACGAACGGAAGACGAAACGGCTCAATCAAGAAGTTGCAGCTAATCTTAACGGCTAAGTCCCACTAGCCAAGGATAATGTTTTTGGGTTTCCCGATGAATGGTTACGTCAACGCGAAATGTTGATAAAGATTTAGATTTAAAGTTGTAATACTTTGGTGGTTGGTTAAATAAATAAATTGAAAATATACACTAAGTGTGTAATATATATTCTTTATATATTACATATGAAAATAACCCTTATATAATTCCTACCGTGAATTATATAACAAAGACAATCAATCCAAAGATTAATGAAAAGTATATAATACCTTGCAGGTATTATATAATAAGTGTGAATAATTAATTAAACCAATTAGTTTGACAACCATTTAATTAATGAAAAGGCTTTGTATAAAGGTTGACACATGTCTTAACGTTCTGAATTAATCAAACCATGTTTGTAACAGTTTATAACCATTATAAAATATAAAATAATATTTTATAAATTATATTTCGTTCCTTCGACTGGTCGTGTCTAAAACAGTTGTCTCAATGTAAAAGTATAGTTTTCGTTCATTGGTCAGGTTATTGTATAATACAAGTTAATGTATCTTTAAAATATAACTTGGTCCCCTTTATTCGTTTCTAAAATAATATAAGCTTTATTATATCATTGCTAAACATATAAATTTACATAAATTTTGTCATGACTTTCCCGTTTACAAAACGTTTCCCGTATTCGTAAAACTTAATGTTTTCCATATTCGTAAAGCTTAATGTTTTTCCACTTTCCAAATTAAACGTGTTTCTATATTCTCGTGTTTTAAAATATAAATATAATATATTATATATATAATATATATATATATATATGTATATATATATATATATATATATATATAAATATATATATATACTAACCCTAAAAAAATAATAATTATTACACTTAAATTACCCAGTAACCACATTTATATATAACCGTTTTAAATAATTTCAAAAACTATGTATTTATTGCATTTTTGTCGTCTCATATGAATCAAACGCACCCTTTATATATATAACCAAACGGAACCTTTTTATATAAAACCAAACGGAACCTTTTCTAAACCGAATCCAAACATACCCTTTGGACCCCCAACCAGCCCTTGCGGCTGTTAGCACCAAACCAAACACGCCCTTGGACCCAAACAGCCCTTTCGGTTGTTAAACCCTCAACCAAACGCCCCCTTGCGGGCTGTCCTTAATGCCAAACACACCCTCTTTTACATAATACCCAGATCCAAACGCCCCCATGGTTGTCACACAGCCAACCAAACACCCCTTATATCACTTTCGCAGCCAAACGCACCCTCACCAATTTTTCGCTAAACCAAACACGCCCTTGGTGGGGCTGGCCCGAAACAAACGCACCCTAACTGGTGCTAAACCCACAAATAAACACTCCCTTGGTGCATTTAAATAGTCCAACGCACCCAAGGGGTGCGACACGAAAACAAACCACCCTAGGGTGGTGGCTGTCGTCGCACCACCGAGCCAAACAAGACCCCTTGCCGGGTAGTGATTGTCACCACGAGACAAACACCCTCGAGGTGTCGAGAAGAAACCCAACGCACCCTTGTTGAGTTATAAAAAAAACCAACGCATCCTATGGTTGCTTGACAGCCACCCGAACGCCCCCCCTACCGCCATTCAAACGAACGCACCCCCCCTGTTGTAAAAATCAAACGCACCCTTTGTTGGTGGTTGTAAAACCTCGCGCACCCTTGGGAGGTGGCGCTAATGTGTGGTGGTTAATCGGTTAGGTTGGGCTTGCGGTGGTGGAGGCGCGTGGCGGTGCGTGAGTTGAGGGATCGGGTAGATCGGGTAATAAAGATTATTTTTGGAGTTGGCCGAAAAAGTCCGCCGAAAAAGTTTTCCGGCGGCGACGTGGTGGCGTGCCGGCATCTCCGCTGTATGGGAGGGCTGCCGGATTGAGAGGGAGAGAGAAGGGAGAGAGTGTAATGTGTGTGTGTTTTATATTTTATAAAAATGAAATAAATATATAAAACTTATATATATATATTAAAAGTTTAAAATGAAATTAGAAAGTATATAATAGTTTAGGGTTTATTGTGTAACTTTTCAATATAATTTTTAAACATATCGGTTCGGGATTCGTTTGAAGTAGTTAACGGTTGATTCGAGTCACGAAACTCGCGCCATTGTTTTCCAAATCATTTTTCCGATAAAAACGAGTATTTATTTGATAATATTTCATAAATATTTTTATAACATTTATAAAAAATGTTTCATTATTTATTTGTGAACCGTTTACGACCTCGTCTGAAAAAATTAATTTATAACCCATATAATCCGATATCAATCAATACTTTCGAAGTAAAATGATGACTACTTTATTAAATATTTATTTAATAAAAATGTAATTAAATATAATTTAATTATTTCCCCGTTTCAAAATCTGCGAGGGCTTTTCAGCCACTTTCTGAACTATTTCGGGTCATTTCGGTCAAAACTGAAAAAGTTGCAGGTTTATGTCGTTTGACATCAAATTCGTTTAGAGTCCGAGTTGTGAAAACATGATTTTAGCGGATTCGTTTTTTGATACGTCAACTATAATTAATATATATACTTTTTTCGATTTCAGCCAAATAAATAAAAATAACATCCACACGGAAATATAATTAAATAAGATTTATTATTTGAATATGTTCGAAAATTTAACCGGTCACGCGTAATTGTTTTTATACGAGATAATAAAAAAAATAAAAACAAAAGTTCAAAAAGTCAAGTCAAACGCTAGACAAGGATCAAAAGGGGTAAAATTGTCATTCGAAAATTCGAAAAATTCTCGGATGGATTACAAGTACCCTCCTAAACTATGTTTCACCTAAGTTTAACTCCCTTAAAAAATCTGGTCCCCCAGAGATTAAATTTGTTACCGATTGTGTGACCAAAGAAAGACTACAAGGTTTAATAAACTCGTTCTAAAACAAAAACGCTGAAACTTTAATTCAACAAAAAATAGTTGTTTTCGACACTTCTCAAGTCTACCAAAAAAATTTGACTGGTTTTGTCCCAAAGATATTTAATCCATCCAAAATGGGTATCAATCAAAATAATATCATTGTCAGATCTATGACTTTAATAAGCCGCTGTTATAGGGAAAAGTCTCCATTAAGTGAAAACCGACAAGAAGAAGGTGTAGTCCGCGTTGAGTAAATGTTTGTATAGTATCTAAATGTCCAGGATGGAGTCTCGTTTCCTTACTATCTATAAGTTTCATGATTCATCATCAACGTGGCTTATGATGAAAGTACCCACAACTTACTTGGCAGTACTAAATAGTACCATGACTTAAAATCTTCCTACTAGTGGCCCGAAATCAATAGTTCCCACTATCAGTTTTCGTCAATAGAGTTTTTCTCGTTTAAGGTGGGGGAGTTGCATTACCTATTGGATAAAGTTGTATCAGTCGGGACCGCTCCAGGACCCAACCACGGCAACTATAACGATGATAACTATAACAAACGGTGATGGGATGCAGAGGGTGAGGACCCTCCGAGAAACAATATCCCCAGAATAAAGTTACATAAAGAGTAATAGCGCGCGTGAGAGCTCTAATGCGCTTAGATGGCGGATTATGGTACTCAGTCGTTAGTTCGATGAATCAGCTCCATTAGCTCAAGTGTGTAACAAGTCTGTTAGTTCCACGAACAGTTCAATGATTGCGAGGATTGGCAACGGCAAGAGTAATAACTCAAAAATGAATAAGGAGTCCAAGCGAGGTCCTTAAGATTCTGCGATGCTAAAGGCACGGATTGTGCTTCTAAACCCTTCTAACGAATTCCGGTGATTATCGAGTTCAAGTTCATACTCGTCTCATATCAGATACCATTAAGCCCACTCATTTATAATTCATTATTTGCATAAAGGAGCGTCCTAATTTATGTAAATAATGGATTGATAAACTTATGGTTCGGAGATTTACAATTTATTTATTTAAAGAAGAGGCGGTTCTAAATCCTTTTCAATAAATAGGATTGAATAATAATCATCCTACTTAATTATTTCCGATGCAATATGCGGACTCACACAACCTCAAGGTGATAGATACATGAACAATGTGAACACCCCTAAATTGGGGTCTCAACAGAAATAAGGATATCCGGGGGCGTGTTACTTTCATAATCAATAACAAAAGATTATATGAACCACACACCAAAAAGACGTTTTCTTTATTTTTTTTTTTTAAAAACTGATACATTGGATTTTAACAATATTTTTGATACAAATAGCCATAAGCTTTAACTTGTTCCTTACTATTATAACAAAGATACTGGTTCACAACACATGAGTTTCCCAAAACATAATACAACCATGTCTTTAGCATGACATCCCAAAACAAAATCACCAAAGTATCCCTGGTACCTTATGCTTACTGATCTCCTGAAAACATTTCTTTAAAACGTCAACAAAAATGTTGGTGAATTCATAGGTTTGTAAAATATAATAGCAAAGACCGGCACGGACTTTTCACTGTAATAATGCAACAGATGCAGACATCACAAAACCAAGATTACATTTTCCAAACGAAGCTCATGACACTGAAGCTCGACAATCTTTCTTGCAATAATATATTATTACAATTTCTGCCCGATTAGATGTTTAACCTGAAACATCCCCAAATCCGACATGCTATACTTCATTTATCCCGGTGATAATCGCATATCACCCAAACGGGAAGGTAAATCCCAAAATAATCTATTCATAACATTCGCGCTACACATAATGTAATTCACAACTACACTATCAATTGACATACATGATAATGGGCTCAACTTGGGTTCTGCCACTATAGCAAACACGTAATCAGATATAAAATCATACACTTGCGTCAATTTATAAAACAAAGCATGTTTCCCCCTAAAGTTATAATCATGAAATGCGAAAAATATGGGCATGAACTACCCTTGTGTTCTGATAATCCAATATCACAATAACGCGTCAAAAGCAAATCGTCAATTCAACCTAATTAATTTAAGGTCGTAAAATACCAATGTACTTCGATAACTAACATCAGATACATGTCTATGTAAGCTGACATCATATACTATCGTTCGGAGGTGCTATCATAATTAAGAGGTCAGGTAGTGAACGTATGAAGGACTAGGACACTTTAATCGTAAATCCAGCGACTTCGACGATAACGTCAACCCCGAAGAGGCCTTCCATTTTGAAACTCCTATAATATGCACTTTGTGCTTAAACATAATACCACAAATAGGTCTATATAGTTTCAATCCCATCTAATTGTTTTGGAAAAATTGCGTTTAATTAGTTAAAACGTTTATAATTACCGTTGTAGTAAAACTGGCACGTCACTTTCGCGTTTAAGCCCGAATTTTTTGACGTTTCTTATGCCCACGATTTTCATATTAGGACGAGTTATCTAATTTGAACATTTTCATATATCTGATCCTCTGATGAACAGTGATTTTTACTGTACAACAAAACAAGTATAAATCATTTTTATAACTTAAATTAACGTAATACTCGTAAACGTCATAATTTAATTCTTATTAAGTCCGTTTTTTAGCGATTCTTTCGAGTACGTTCTCGTTATTGAAAATTATATCATTTTATAAAATAAAACTTTCTGTCATGAATATGGTTTTTACTGTTCATACTAGTTTATAAAAATTATTTTTATAAACTTTAATATACCTGAAACCCCGCATAATTCATAACTAATACGATAATAATTGAAAATTACAATCTTATCATTTTGGAATCCTAAAAATATGTTTTATTAGTTAAAATTATCAAACTTGTTGTTGATTTTAGTTTTTATAAAGTTATTTTATAAAATTCGTTTAATTAACGTATAACTCGTAATTAGCGTAACTTTTTCGTTATTTATCCGTTTGACAAGTTTCTTACCTTTTCGGAATCATTACGAGATGTAGAATACTTATAAAACATAATATCCACTATTTGGAATTACGATTCCTACACCCGCTTATATCTATATATTCTTACTTATTTAATGAAACTTGTTTTATATTACTTTTTAACTAAGTAAATTCCACAAGTTTTTCCCTACTCTTAATATACTATATTATACATATTATATAATCCATAGTTCATAATTTGTTCATTTTTCCAAGTAATTAAGTCCTTAACAACATTTTTAAACCATAATCTCCATAAGTAACTTTTTACTACAAGTTACAAGTTAAACATATCCTAATGGTGATTTCCCTACATAAACATCACATATACATATAATCATATAGAGGAAAAGTTAAGGGCTTTAGATAACCTTAATGAGATGATGAATGATGATGACAAATAAGTGCTAAACCCTTGTTTAGACTTTAAACCCAAGATTATAACCAAGAAAACCCTAGTTTCCAAAGCAAAACCCTAATCTTGATTTATTGCTTCAACACTTGAAAACGGTTAGCCAATGTTTGGAAACATCTTATAATGTCTTAAGAATGATGTATGTAGGTGTGTATAGGTGGAATGGAAAATATTTGATATGGAATTTGGTACAAATGGGGATTGAGCCAGGGCCTCTGAGAGCAACCAAGGAGTGAATTTATGTGATATAGAGCTAAGTGTTTTGCATGAATAGATTTCATATCTCAAGTGTACAATTAAAAAAGGTAAGGTCTTTATTTTCAAGAAAGTAAGCATTAGCTAGTCAAAAAACAAGGAGATGGTTATTAAGATCTTGGTTTGAGTACAAGGAACAAAGTATTTGTAATGATATAAATGAGATAAAATGTACAAAGACCTAGTTGAAAATATAATTCAATTTTCATGTAAAAATTGCAACAATTCCATCATGTATGATAATATATAAGATATATTTTATAACTTTTATGAATTGGGTTAAGGGATTGGAGTATAAAAATTTGGTTTTTGAAGGTAAAAAGTTTTGGTGGTTCCGGGTATGCCTAAACGTACTTTATCGCGAAACGTACATAATTTACGTAACCGATAAAAATAAAATGAACAAAGATCATAATTATTCTCAAAATAATTATTTAATACTTGCTTGATGTAAACGCTTAATTGTTTGATGCCCGTTTACATTGAACGCTAATTTTTAGCTTACGCGATTTAGCTTAACATTTACGATTTAAAGCAAACGCGTACAATACAAAAATGAATAGTAGATTTATCGACGTCGTCAATGACTTGAAAACACAGGGTGTTATAACAATGCATGTGCTCTTAATGAGTATGGGACGAGTGTTTAAACTCGTCTTCGGAGGCGGGAAGTAAAACTATCAGGGAAATCACATAGTGTTCGAGATCGTTAATGAGTACTCGGTTAGAGTAAATAAGGTAAAAGTCTCGATGAATCAGTCAACATATCAATTATCATATAAATCCTCCTGTTATAAGTCCCGTCCATACAATACTTGTAATACTTAGATTTATGCATAATCCCATGTAAACAGAACTGTGACGGGCTTTGTTAACATAGCAATTATCATATCAATCCACCAGATTTACAAGTCCCTCCAATACAAGACTTTAAATACTTAGATTCATCCATAATTTCCATGTACACAAAAATTTTAACGGCCTCGTGTAAAACAATATTATAAGTTATGAAAAAAATATATTTGAGATCCCATTGTTTTAACTTCAATGTCTATAATAAGGTAGACCCATGTGCAACCCACAATGGTCTAGAAGTAAAATGAGACCATTGGATAACTCGACAATGTCTGAGGTGTAAAGGAACCATTGGCCACTCACAATGTCTTAATTAAGAAATATTTTCGTAATATATATAAATAACTCTTATATAAATAGAACTACATATGTGGTGGTAAAAACAGGTTTAGTATTGATTTCTTTGATTCAAGGTCTTTAGGTTCAAAAGTGTTGTTTTTAAGTCTCATTTATGTTATTTAGTAGTTGTACAATCTGGTCTTAAGGTTTAGTGCATTGGTTTAAGTGATTTCTCACTTTTTACCCATTTTGCTAAAATCTGTTTAAATCTCAGTTTATACACCTAGTTTTTAAGATCAAATTTAGATAAGCTCTAGTTAGTTTTAAGTTCTAAAAATTGGTGCACAAGTAGTTTAACTTATAGAATTTAAGGTTTAAAACTTGTTTTGAAGTTTAGAGCTTATTTGATAAGCTATTTTTAGGGCTGCACTTTGTTAAAATTCTGCTTAGCTACTGTAACCAGTTTTTAAAATTCATAGTTTTCTTAATTTTAAACTGTTTTAGTTAATGTTTTTAGTGTTGAAATCTGTTAAGTTATAGGTGATCTTTAAATGTTTGAGGTTTTAGCTTGTTAGAGTAGCTTATGGTAGCTTAATTTTAGTTTAAAAAGTGCTTAAAATCTGTTTTTCAAGTCTGCTAGTTCATCTCTGTGGTCTGTTTTGCTTATTCATAAATAAAGTGCTTATTGGCTTATGAGATTTGCTTATTTCTGTCTGCATATGCTTATTATGTTGGTTTAAGTCAGTTTTGTGCTTATTTGTGCTTTGTTAAGCTTGTTTGAGCTTATTTGAAAGATTTGAGTTTTTGTTCCAAAATTGTTAAGTGTTGAAGTGTTTTTAAGTGAATCTGCTTATTAGTCCTTGCTTTTTCAGCTTATTTATTGCTTATTTCAAAAAGTTTGTAGTTTTAAAGTTGCTTGTGTTAGGCTTATTTATAAGCCTGTTAAAAAGTTTTTGCAAAAAAGTGAAAAACCAAGGGTTAGGGATTTCAGGGGTGAGCAGGGCTCGAACCCCTGACCTCTCCCAACACCAAGGTTTCAACACCACACTCCACTACCACCAGCACCAGTAGGGCTATCTGGTGGTAGTGTGCATAATTAAATACTTAACAGCATTTTAAGCCCCTAAGTTTATTACCACATCGTAGCTTATACAGATTTTTCCCAGCGTATTTGGATTATCTTTTTAGCTCATTTTAATTTTCATACAATCTGCTTAACTTAGTACACCTTAGGTAATTTTTTTTAGAATTTAAAAAAAATCATTTGATACTTTTTAGGAATTTAATTAGTTAAAAAAACCTTTAAAAATTCATATCTTTAATATAAAAAGTCAAAAAAATATAAATCTTTTTTAGAAAATTTTCTTTTATCATTTTCTAGGTTTACAAGTAAAAAAATTAGTTGTAGGGTTTAATTTTCACTTAGTTGATAATTTAGACGCGTTTTATAGTAATCCCGTTTGTTTTTAGGGTTAATTGTTAATTGCCTTAAATTTTCTTTAGTTGCCTTTAGTGTTTTCCCGTAGAATTAGAAAACCAATCCAATCTTTGTGATATTCAAGCATTGTTCCACAAACGTTACCTCGATTTTCAAATTCTCACCTCGTCGGGAAACGACCTTGGAATGTTTTTTAGGGTTTTACTTTGGGTAAAAGTAAATTTCCTTTTAAAAGCCCTCTTAGAATACTTCTCTTACTATTATTTATATTTGTGATTTATTTATATATGTATTATATATATATATATATAGAAAGCAACCAGTCAAGTTACCTTTTTAGGTGCCTAAACTCTACCAGAAATGTTATAAGAAATCATCTTGTGGCATAACCTCCTCACAGGGTCCCTGATGTAGACATAAGAGGGGGCAGCTCCCAAAAAGTACATGTGTGATGAAATCTCAATCCAGTAATCCCTAAGATCCCCTTATCGGGGATAACTCTCGTGCTCCCTAACCAGTATGCCTCAAACCCATCCTCTGCCATCTCCTTGGCAGTATGCAATCCTAAAGCTAGAATACACTGTCTCCCAGTCATCCTACGTCTGGCTACACCCAACTAAAAACATAAGGTATCAGCAACATCCAACCCCATCTCATTATTACTCATCCTACAGGTGCTGAAGAACTCAAGTATAAACTCTCGGACTAACAGTCCCCAGATCTTAAATAACCTCCTCCATGCATGCCTGGTAAACAACTCATGCCGCTCATCACCAGTATAAACCATCCTCAACCTACCAGCTAGAGTCCCCCTCATCTCATCAGTCAACCTCGCAAAATACAACACATGTACCCGGTTAACCTGTCTGCCAAAAATCATATCTAGCCTCTGCTTGAAATTATTTACAATATCCTTAGTGTACCCCTCAACTTGATATCTAAGCCATGGGTACCTCTGAGTTCTAGGTGGTAAGGGTGCCATATCTGTAGAATAGACAGAATCAATATACAGATTAGAAAGATTTTACAATTCTGATCTAGGGACAAATACGGCATATGAGGATGTGGATACGCCGTATACAATATTATGTGAATACTCCGTATTTGTTGAGCACAAATACGGAGTATTAGGGGATTTACTGTTGATACGCCGTATTGTGAACACAAATACGGAGTATAAGGTATTTAAAATGTAGGGTTTTCATAAAAAGCTAATACGCCATTTCCAGAGTAATGGATACGTCGTTTTGAATTTTTGATTAAAATTCATTGATACGGCATATTCGCTTTATTGGATACGCCGTATTGGTTTGCAGTTAAAACAAAGTAAGTTTCCCATTTCGACCCGTTTGACCCCATTACCTCAATACCCATTTACACTCATCCCACGATATCATTTATATCAGGGAATGCATGCAAAGTTTTAGCGGCAAAAAGCGCAAAATCCCTAATTCGAAATCTAAACCCTAACCCTAATTTAATTTCCAAAGTTAAAGAAAGAGGGTAGAGTAAAAATTCAAACATACCTTGTGATTAGGAGGTTTAAAAAACACAATACTTAGGAATTGATCTCCGAGATTATTTTGGCGTGGTTAATTTGTTTGATTGAGAGTAAAAGTGTGTGTGAAAAATGATCCGGCGTATCAGCTGGGTTTTTATACCCAAACTCGATACGCCGTATTGGGTTTTGCCCAATACGGCGTATTGGGTAAAATAGTTAACTAAGTCAACTCTGGTTAAAAATCGTTGATACGGCTTATAGATGTTTAGGCTATATGCCGTATTCATCTTTGGAGACCAAATTTCTTAAGTTATCAAAGTAAAGGAAAACGTACCTTGGCCTCCGCAATTTTCTCGTGTAAATACCATCCTTATAAAACCGTTTGGGGTCGAAGGGAATGGAAAACGGTGCATATAAATTTTTAATTATGAAAATTAATGGCTACCCTTCCTGAAAGCTTATCCAACATATCACTTTAGTAATTAGAGTAAAGCTATTTGTTTTTGAAAGTTCCCTTTTTTGGTTGTGATTTGTCTTAAAGCATTTATTAGACTCAACTGGTTTATTGCTCATGCAAACAATATTATTAATTGGTTTGATGTTTTTTGAACACGATTCAGTATTGATTTCAACATGGTCATTTTCTAGTTCTGATTTTAGATCATTGATAGGGATTAATTTATAACAAAGTGAATCCTTGTCGAATATAAAAGTATAATCCTCGTCTACGAAATCAGAAAATGATATACTAAAATCTAGGTTGGTTTTAATTGCATCATAAATACTTACATTTGGTTTGGATAAAACATTCTCGTATGATGTCAATGCATCATTATAGACGATAGTTGGAAAATATGCTTCGAAATCCATGAAAGAATTGAAATCTTCACAATATACTTTACCGTATGTAGCAGTTTCATAATTAAACGTCTGACCATGTCTTTGAGCATTTTTAGTTTGAAGTATGATGTATTCTTCCATAGTGATGTTTGGATCATCCATGATAAACCTAGGCTAGAAATCACAAGCAAGGAACCATACTACAAAGCAGAGTACTTTGAAAACAATTAAATAATGCAAATGTTTAAACAAACATTTAAACACATAATACAAACAGAACTAAATCAATTAGATTATTCTAAGCTATGCTAATTAGGGGTTAAAATAAATTACTAATAAAATAAAGATTAAACAATTTTCACTCCCCAAAAATGGTGCCAAAAACATGATGTGTTGTCGTGTAGGTTGTATTTATTAATAAAGAGGGGGGGTTCATCCTAAGAGACTGGCACAGGTTTTGTGGTGACTAAAATCAATTCAATACACAATAATAACGCAAGAAGATAAGCAGAAGATAGAAGAGCGGTCAAGCCAAATGATAGAAAACTGTAGAATATCTTAACACATATAGAGGATAGATTCGTTTAGGGTTTTTAGAGAGAGAAATAGGTGGTTAGATGAACACTTAGAGAGAGAAACAAAGAAAGAACTATCAGATTACCAAATGATAAAATGAACAACCAACACCCTCTCCATGTGTGGAGAGGGTATAAATACTCCTAGCTATGGCCGGCCATGGGCTTAGTCATGGGCTTTCCATGAGCCTTTGGCCTGGTTAGCTTACTAACGTTACATATGATTACTCTATGAGCTACGACTAGCTATATTGGAAGTGACCGATACTTTTCGTATTCCTAACAATCTCCCCCAAAGGGAGGTCACTCCATTTTACAAAAACTTAAACCTAGCATACTATGCTTTGTCTTCGGTCTTGTGCTCGCAGACTTGTTTTCTTTACTTTAACTTGTGATATGTTGTAGTGATCATGGACTTTAGGCTTGAGCTTGTTCTACTAGGCTTGACTTGTATATGAATCTTGAACTTCTTTGAGATCATCAACCAAGCATAATCTCTTACCATCATCTTGTGATCGTTTGCCTTCTTGTGATCTTATGACTTCTGGACCAACATGCTCATACTGTTATTGATGTTAAAAGCGTGTGTAACCATCTTTCTTGATATTCTTTAACTTTAACACTTCATTACTTTATGGAGGACATATGGTATCATCTTAATACTTCGTTACTTCAAGAAAGACGTATGGTATCAGAGTAGCGGAAATCTTGAAACATGTACTTGAGCTTTCATGATGTCTTTATATCTGTCGGTCGAGTATAAGCATGTGGTATTGGCTTTGACTTGTCATCAGGAAACTGCTACCACCGGGATGTGATGGGGGGGACGGAGTGGGTTGTGTAGAGGCGTTGGGGAGGAGGAGGTGTCTTAGATGTTACGATGAGGAGCATCAGGAAAGGCGAGGTCGAGACCACCGTCAGATATCGCACAAAAATGGGTTATAATAACAACATATATGGACGAAAATGGCTTGTCACAATCGTCGAATATGGTTTAGCACCACATGAGCCCAGAGGATAGCAGTATAAGAGAGGAGCGAATACTTCCCTGTGATCAGGTAAGAATTCTGAGAGAATCTCCTTGAGAGGGTTTTATAGCTACACTAGCCATTCTCATTACCGGAGCGTCTCAAAGCAGACAACACGGTAAGAGTGAACCGGTAAGTTACTATCTTCCCGATTAAGCCGTCAATTCATGTTCAGCTTTCCTATGTCCAGATACCCTTGTGAGGCTTCCCATGGACATAAGATTGAAAATTGATTTAGAAAATCAAGTCTGTGTAAAAAGCAAATAGGTTTTTTAAAGACACAACTAACAGCTTTATCTTTTTCAAAATTCATTCGTCAATTCATAAGCTGGACCGAATCAATATCTAGTATCACAAATTTAATCCGTATAGGATCTCACAAGTCACCTACCAAGAGCTTGTTTGATGTTGGCTCAAGTAGGATTTCCATCTTCACTGTGAATACTTAAGTATCACTCGGATGTTCTGGCAAAATCACAAGGATAACGCGTAGGACTCTTTATACATATTTCTTATTTTTTACATTGTGTGAATTAGCAAGCATAATTTTGACAAGTGTCCTAATGAGATTTATGGATGATCTTTTTTGGCTCTAGACTCAATAGTGTGCTTTGGTTTTAGTGATCGGAGGCTGGAACAGACTGCCACCTTTTCAATACCATCTAACTCGGAGTGAGAAAGTTGATAGAAATGCGTGTAATCTCTGTGAGAAATGAAACAAAAATCTTTTGAGAGATTCTGAGTGGCTAGGGAGGGTTGTGCATTGCATCACTGGGTCCATGATGTCAGTCTTCAATGTCAGCAATCATCTTTGTGATTCTTGATAGCAGATGTATTGACCCGGTTTCTGCCTAAGTGTAAGGAGGGCTTCTTTCTTTTCACCCTTTATCTTAACTTTTCTTTTTAATTCTTCAACCCCTTCAGCGCTTACCGAGACTTCATAACTAGTACCTTGTTGGGTTTGTTCCAGTACTAGCTCCATCTCAGTCGGCACTTTTCCCTTAATCTCACTTTACTCCTTTTTTCATACCTAAGGACTTCTACACTATCTAGTGGAATATCCCTGGGTAGATCCCTCCGGTTCTGGCTGGATCATGGGAATGGATACCTAAACTTAACCACCTTATAACTCCAATACAGTAATTTAAATGGTCGGTCTTTGGTACTTCCACATTTCAGCCATCACTTAACCATTTGCTCCCCCTTCATATGTGCATCGATTAATCAAAAGAGTTTAGCACATATATGGGTTAGCGAACACTAAAGATCTTAAAATTCATATCTTTAATCATATATTTTAATCACATCTTCTCCGCTTATCAAAAATGTCAAATCTCTTGATATTTTGGATATAAATTGATTCAAATATTCATGGTTTTGGGGAAAAAATGTCCATATATTAACAAGCCAATTATTGGAACATTTTAATGCTCCCCCTCAAATTATGAGGGTATTATATGGTGTTTGAGTATGTTAATTTGAAATTTTTTGAATTTACTAAAAAATTCTTGAAAATTCATACTCAAACACTATATATGCCTAATTTTTAAGTCTATACTACATATATACATATTCACAAGTTTATAAAATATATGAAATGACCTTATAATGGCGAACACAATATGACGAAGTCATATTGTTTGTTGAAGTAGCCGAAGGTCAGTTCCGTAGTGCCTTCCAACAACAAACTTTTCGAGGCTCCTTATCATCCTTCTTTCCTTCAGCTGCTTATCAATCGCCTTGATCATGATATTAGCTCTTTTCTTTTCCAATGTACTCCATCTTCTCTGTGGCAGGTACTCCATTCGGATATTCTTAGTGATGTTATCCAACGAAGTTCGAAGCCTAGTTAATGTCCTATCACTAAACTTGTAGAGTTCATCTGATCGCATCAACCTGTTTCTCCCTTTGTTATCAACATAAATGAATCCTTGAGGGTCTTGATATGGAGTGTATGGGTCCCTTTTCTTGATGTCGGGTTTGGTAGTTTCTGGCTTGGTGACATTGATCTTCTTCTGGTAACTTTTGACTCTGAGTTGAAGATCTTCGACTCGCTTATGAATAACCAGGCTTCTGGTGAAAATTCTCAATGCTATTGCGAAGTCGGAAACATCATCGCCCGAGAGATTTATGAGTCAGTTCTGAACAACAAGGAGCAGCGTGTCCTCGATTTCATTAATACGAAGACATGTAAAGTCACCTTCCTTGAATGTGTAAAGGTCGTTATCGGCTCTTCTTACTACAATCTCTTTCAGATACCCATACCCATGTTTCCTCATTACCTCGACATGAGTTACTGCCATAATACGTTTCATAGAATATACATCATGTCTTGATTTTAGGCCCCGTGCATATCCATAGAAGGTCTTATGTTGTTCACTCTAATGTGAGATTCCCCATAACGCATGTTTATCATAGGCAACTTTAATAGGACTCCATATATTTGGAACCATGTCTTCAATGTCTGGAAGATCATATTAAGCAGCCTTTGTCTTTGTAATAGAAGTCGTGTAGGTCATTTTCGAAACTCCTCCTTGCAGATACTTAAGATCATTATTGAAGAAGTAGTCAACTGGTAGATACTTATAACTTATCAAAATTATTTTTCTTCTTAGACTTCTATACTTGGCCGATTATAATGATAGAAAACAAGGAGAAGTGTGTGAAATTTTGCTAGTGAATGAGAAGTGAGTTAGGTGGTTGGTATTTATAGTGATTAGTGAGGTAAGTTGAATGGTAAAACATAGGATCACATGGTTATGCATGAACAAATAAGGGAAAGTGTGCTTTGGGACATAGGAAGCTTTAGGGGTGGCTAATAGGGGGAGGAAATGAGGCAAATAGTAACTTGGTTACTATCAAAATTTGATAAAGAGGGTAAGATAATGTTTAGAAGCAAGTAAATGAATTTGTCTTGTTACATCATATACTAGCCGAATATATTAGTGTTAGGAGAGGGGTTTTGTGTAATTTTTGATAGTATAAGGTGTAGTTATGTGTGTATGTAAAAAGGTGGTAAAGTGTTTGTTATTTATTTAAATGCATGCATGCAATATCATACAAAACTATAGTTTACGTAAAACTTGTAAAATAAAATATGTAGACTTACAAATTAAAATCATAATAGTCACATAACATATATTTGACGTAAGCTTATATTTATTTAATGCCGGTTTACGTTAAAAATTGTTTTTTAGTCTACGCGATTTATCTTAACGGTTTCACATAAATACGTAAAGGTTCTAAGTAAATAGTTTTGGTTTTATTGACATAAAATGACCTAAAAATGTGGATTGTCACAATATCCCCGTGTTAAAAGAACTTCGTCCCGAAATTTAGTTTGAGTTGGCTTCCGGAGTAGTGTTGACGAAGAGCTGTGGATACTTGATGCGTAATTGATCTTCACGTTCCCACGTGAACTCTGGACCTCTCCTAGAGATCCATCGGACCTTTATAATAGGGATGCGGCTCTACTTCAATCTCTTGACCTCTTGGTCCATGATTTCCATGGGCCGTTTTTTGGTGAGGGGGTTTGGGGGTGGGGGGGGGGGGGGGGGGGGGGGGGGGGGGGGGGGGGGGGGGGGGGTGGGGGGGGTGGGGGGGGGGGGGGGGGGGGGGGGGGGGGGGGGGGGGGGGGGGATTTGGCTTTTTGTTGTGGGGGGGGGGGGGGGGGGGGGGGGGGGGGGGGGGGGTTGTTTGGGGGGGGGGGGGGGGGGGGGGGGGGGGGGAGGGGGGGGGGGGGGGGGGGGGGGGTGGGTGGGGGGGGGGGGGGGGGGGGGGTAGGGGTGGGGCTTGACCTCTTGGTCTATGATTTCCATGGGCTCTTCCACAAAATGAAACTTGTCATCAATTTGTATTTCATCCAACGGTATAACAAGCGATTCATCAGACAAACACTTCTTCAGATTAGACACATGAAATGTGCTATGAACCTTGCTCAATTGTTGTGGAAGTTCAATCCTATAAGCCATAGTTCATACTCTTTCTAAAATCTTGAAAGGTCTAATATACCTCGCGTTTAGCTTTCCTCGTTTTCTAAAACGGATGACTCCTCTCCATGGCAAAACCTTCAACATGACCTTATCTCCTACCGGAAATTCTAGAGGTTTACGCCTCACATCGGCGTAACTCTTCTGACGATCACGTGTTGCTTGAATCCTACTCTTGATCTGAATGATCTTCTTAGTAGTTTCGTAGATGATCTTTTGGCTAGTGAGTTAACTATCTCTAACCTCGGCCCATCAAACAGGGGATCCAATATTATAGCCATAAAGTGCTTCAAACGGAGCAGCCTTGATGCTAGTATGATAACTAGTATTGTACGAGAACTCTACTAGCGGTAAATGCTTATCCCAACCATTACCGAAATCTATCACACATGCTCGTAACATATCTTCGAGAGTTTGAATCGTTCTCTTGCTTTGTCTATCGATATGCGGATGGTATTCGGTACTCATATCTAAACAAGTACCCAAAGCCTTCTAGAGTGATTCCTAGAAACGTGAGGCAAATCTGCTATCACGGTCAAAAATGATAGAGACCGGCACTCCATGCCTTGAAACTACTTCGTTCAAGTAAAGTCTCGTTAACCTCTCCATTGAATCAGTGTCTTTCATCGGCAAGAAATGTGCAGATTTGGTGAGACGATCTACGATTACCTAAATCATATCGTATCTACCCGAGGTTTTAGGTAACTTCATGATGAAATACATGGTGATTTTCTCCCACTTCCATTTGGGTATCTTTGGTTGCACTAATAAACTAGACGGTTTTTGATATTCAGCTTTAACCTTTGAACATGTTAGACACTTGCTAACATAGGTGGCGATTTCTGCCTTCATATAGGGCCACCAATACAACTTCTTCAAAATCATGATACAACTTGTCAGAACCTAGATTAATAGAAGACTTCTACTTATGAGACTCGTGCATAATCAGATCCCTTAAACCTCTAAGACGTGGTAACTAACTTCACTTATCAATACAAAGTATCCCATCGGGACGAGCTTCGAATTCCTTGTTCATGCCATGAAGATTCTCTTCCTTGACATTTTCTTCCTTCATCGCCTCAGCTTGAGCATTCAAAATCTGAACTGGAAGGTTTAGAGCTATAGTCATAACTAAGGCTTGAACTCGTAGTGGTTTAATCTGATCTTTTTTATACTAAAGCATTCCGCCACAATATCAAAAGATTTCGAATTCACATATATTTTAATTACTTTTTTTTTGACTTAAAGCATCCGCCACTACATTTTCCTTTCCCGGGTGATAACGAATCTCACCATTGTAATCACTCTGCAACTTTAACCATCGACGTTATCTCATGTTCAACTCTTTTGATTAAGTTTGTGCTGCAAACTTTTATGATTAGTAAACACGGTACACTTAGTTCCATACATGTAGTGTCCCCAGATTTTTAAAGCGAACACTACAGCTCCTAAATCCAAATCATAAGTGGTATAATTTTTCTCATGAATCTTAAGTTGGCAGGATGCATAAGCTATCACCTTCTCATTCTTTATCAATACGACACCCAAACCTTTATGCGAAGCATCTCAGAAAACTATGAAATTCTCAGTCCGTTCTAGCAAGGCCAGAATCGGCGCGCTACATAATTTTTGCTTTAACAATTGAAAAACCTCTTCTTCCTTTTCTCCTAATTCAAACTTCATGCTCTTCTGTGTTAGTTTGGTCATAGGCTTGGAGATCTTCAAGAAACCTTTAATAAATCATCGGTAATAACCAGCAAGACCCTAAAAATTAGCGAATCTACATTGGAGTCTTAAGGGATGCCCAATCCTTAATGGACTCGATCTTGACTGGGTTCACGTGAATGCCTTCACTATTAATCACATGTCCAAGAAATTGTACTCTTGGAATCTAAAATTTACACTTTGAGAATTTTGCGTACAATTCCTCCTTCCTAAGAAATAATTCTAAAATTAGCTTAAGGTGCTCTTCATGCTCTTGCTTGCTCTTCAAGTGTAAACTGCTTTTAAAGAGTAGGTTAAATGCCCCCAATATTGCTATTGTCTAGGTAAAAAAGCCCATTTGCTTGAGGACAAGCAAATCCCAAGTGTAGGGGTATTTGATGAGGTGTCATTTTATACACTTTTTAGGGTCATTTAACCCCCTAAATCATGCAAATATGCCCAGATTATGTGCTTAATCGTTTGTTTTCATGTTTTTAGCACTTGGATGGCATTTGGAAGAAATACACGTGACTTGGGCTCATTTGGAGAAGAAACAGACAAGACTACGACTCTACACCAAATCCTTTGAAGAAACCATGCGTACAGGGCGTAGAGACGGCATCGCGATTACTAAGCGACGACGTCAGGATTTTCATAGCGACAGCGTCACGGATTTGGCGACGGCGTCAGAATGTTGCCGACTTAAAGTAGACCTAGAATCTTCGATGTGGCGACGGCGTTAGGGCTTCAACACGACGCCGTCGCACCTTTTTTCCTATGTATACAAAACCGATTTTAGGGTTTTAAGTGTGTAACTGTTGGGAGACGAACCCTAACTTTTATATTCAAGTTTGGCAGCTTTTTAGGCCGTCTTTAGGGCCTCAAAACCCTATTGTAACTGTCTTTAATCCATCTTTTGATCTAGTAAAGTTCATCTATCCCTTTAATCTTTTAATATGTCTATGTGTTGTTGGATTAATTCTTATACTTCTCTTGTGATTAACATGCTAGGCTATATCCTTTAGTATTTACTTAAGATTGCATGAAACTTAGATTGTAAATCTTTTTAATGTTGCTTCTTGTGATGGATGTGCGCGTTAGGCTTTAGAAAACTAGCCATAAGATATTAAATTGGCATAGATGTCTAGGGAAACGCGAGTGTGTAGAAAGTATACCATCGGTAACAGTGTTCATACTACCTTACCCCTAATATGGTTGATCCCTCTTAAGATATTTCAATTTCACGTAATGTACTCTTAGGGGCCTTGTAATAGTCTTCATACTACCTTACTTGTGCGTTGCCTTAACGGAATATTACGTAGACTGTGGGTTCGTGTAATTCGTTCATGACTTAGGAAATACTTACACATATCATCACAAGTGTGACAAAGAAACAAGATTAGGAGAAGCAATCTGAGGAGTAATGCATGATTAAGTAAATACGTTCGTTTATCATATAATTTATCACCAAAGTAGTTTAGATTTATTTTATTATTATTAGTTTAATTAGTAAAAACAAACCAACCTTTCAACATATGATTTTACCTGCTTTCTATAAAATAAAAATACAAAAAAGAATCTTCTCTCAACCCCGTAGACCTCTATTAGATTCTGATTGAGCCTTCCCAACCTATTCCCTTAGAGAACAATAACAACCTTCGAGTCTTGCCTATACTACACTGTAACGATTAGGTACACTGCCTAGGGAGTTGTAAAACTTCTTTTTGAAGTCCTACGACGACCACACATCAAGTTTTTAGCGCCAATGCGTGGGGAATAGTTACGTTTTGACCATTGTTTAACTTAGGTCTTCTCGCTTGAATCCTTTCAAGTAAGATTTTAATTTATGTCAATTAGCTTTCTTGTAGTCTATCTTTTCTTTGTGCCTTTTGTTTGTAACTCTTTCGTTCACCATCATGATGTATGAAAGACCACCTACCTCACCTTTTCAAAACCCACCACGAAACACAACCTTCCCATTCCAAATATTTACCTCGATGTTCCAACAATATCAATATGAATCTATCTATGATGCGTGGACTCATTTCAAAAACATAATCCAAAAAGACCCTCATTATGGCCTCGATTTATTGTCCCTTACTCAATTCTTTTATGATCATGGTGACGACTATACCCGAATGGACCTTGACATTACAGCAGACAGGAACCTTAGGGAATTAAGTGGTGAAGAAGCATGGCAAGCCATTGAAAATTTTGCTTAAGGCCAAAAATAATGAGACAACCCACCAAACATTATTTTTGAACAAGAATTAGCAAATTTGAAGGCTCAAGCAAAAAGATTGTTTGGAAATAAGAATGTTTAGGTTGAGATGCATAGGGGTATAGCATGGGATAAGGTGGGAAATCCGAACCCATAAAGTACCCCACAAGTCCTTCTATCATTTGAGGAATACACACCGCCCATGACTCACCCGGAAGAAGTAGAAGAGACTATAGGAATCCCAATGGAGGTAGAACCTTTACACGAACCACACTAGAAGATTTGGCTTGAATACTTGTAATCATGACATTCGTCTTAGTTCTAGAGAAGTTCCTAGTTTTGATGAACCGAAGCCTCAAGCACAACCCTTACCAAATTGTCCACCCTTGGATGTAAATCTAGGAGACAAAAGAGGAACCAACCTACCCATCAAACCATATAGTCTGGATAGTTTTAGGATGAACGTAGTAGACAAATCAACCATTAATACACCACCTTCACCTCACGTGGCACCTCTCTACCTTAAGGATATATATTGCTATAATCACCCATGTATAGTTGACCCTAAGAAACATTATGGATTTAAACCAGGTTTGTTAGGACAAAATAGATCCTTAGGTGTTAATTTTTCAAATATGGAGATGATAGAAAATGATTGGGAATTAGAATCTAAGGAAGTTTCTTTTCTAGGAAGAGGACTTACTTTACTCGTTAGGCCAAAAGAAGTAGAGAAGGTTAGGATTAAAGAAACACACCATTTGGAGCATATAACTCAACAACTAATTTTTCAGCATGTGACCCCTTCTCACAACAATGGTGTACCGTTACTATCACCTACACTTGAACTTAAATGTAGGGGAACCCTCCCCTTTCTCTGTTAAATAAAGGTAGAGTCGGGCTCATGACTCGAACAAAAATAAGCGCTTATTGGGAGGCCACCCAATCATTTAAATTTCTTGCATTTTAGGTGTGTCATGTGTGTTTTATTTCTTTATTGTTTGTTTTAATTGTTTGAAATAATTTTGTAATCATGCTTTGTTTTTTTAACTTCGTCTTATTAACAATCAAAAGTATTTTGCATAAAATAAGTGTAGGGAAAAATATCTGGTTTATAAGAATCAATTCAAACATTTAAAATAAATTTTTTAGATTAATTCGCGTCAGTTTCGAGTCATATGATTGTAATGATTAATCTCATATTTTATGCAGTATTTTACACAGGATATAACTGATAAAATTGCGTGCAGGAAATTTTTCAATCAAAACGAAGAAGAAATCTTCACAGAGGCTGAAGACGACGTCATGATTTATCTTGACGGCGTCACGCCCCCAGCCATCTGAAAATTTGAAAATTTTCAATTATTTTTGAAATATAATTTGTGCAATATCTAAAATGTGTAATTTTCTTGTAAACCTACATAAACCTAGAATTATATCGTCACTTTCATCCTATCTTTACTGCTTTCATAGAGTCAACACTAAAAGTTTCGTTGTATATATCTTATCCCGTCGATTTTACGCTTGGTATATATAACACCCCCATTTTGACATATATAGCAGCGAAAGCTAATCTGGGGTATTATTTCATAGTACAACAGTCATAATC
>BQNB010064886.1:0-35137 GCA_026074375.1 Tanacetum coccineum
GGGGTATTTTGGTAATTTTACACTTATTGAAATTTTTAGGTTTTACACATGATCTAAGGGGCATACAAGCATAAAAGCACAAAAAGGCACATAAATGCAAAAACACACGAGGCACATAGGCGAAGCTAGGGCATGGCAAGCAGAAACATAAATGCAAAAAACACATGAGGCACATAGGCGGAGATAGGGCAAAGCAAGCGGATACAAAAAACACAAATGGAACAACATAAAAGCCAACCAAAAAAATGGAGAAAAGCTAAACCTAACATAAAGACCCTACAGGCACAAAAAGAATAAAAGAACAGAAAAAAGTCAACTAGACACATATAAGCAGATAAGGCAGAGCTAGCAGATAAAATCAAAACAGCATACCATACGCAAGGGGAAAAAAGGCACACACAAGGAAAAAAAGTTAAGGCAACAACAGAAACCAAAGAGCAGGAAACGAGAAAAGGCTACCTATAAGCAATGAACTCCTAGAAGGCAAAAAGGGCCAACACGCAAAAGAGAAGGCTAAGAACCGGGGAAAGCAAAGCAAAACACATGGTCAAAAACTAGTATAGTTAAATCATACATTCTGAGGTTCATATAGTTATTACGCGTTAAATAAAGATATGAATGGCTTGGTTTTCTTTGTTGCACACTTATGTTAGGCTATGCACTATGATCGGTCATTGGGGTTCGGTCGACCGACGTCCCACTCGGTCGTCACTATAGCAGGTATATCGGTCGCCGGTCGGTCGAGGAAGACACTGGTCGTGCAAGCGATCGATAGCCAGGTGTGTTTATGTCTTTTTTTTTTGTGTGTGTTTGTGTCTGTGTTATGTGTGTGTATGTGTTTGTGGTGTGAAACTGTGATGAATAAAACCACATTACTAAAAGTTATGGTGTGAAATTGTGTTTGTGTTTATATTAGTGGGTCATGGCTCATGTGAGTGAAAATTTTGTATAACGAGTCGGCATATTGTACGCGCGTTGCGGCAGGGCTAACTTAATGTCAAAAGATATTTAGCTTCGATAATAGTGTGTTTTTGGTATTTTGATATGTTTTAACAATATATATATATATTATAGATTTACCATTTAGGCCGACCACATGGGCTAAAAGGAGCTCGGCTAAGGATCAAATTTTTTTTGACATTTTTTATAAAATCATGCGTATTTCAGAAGCATTGCAATATTGTGCTCGTTTTGTTCGCAATTCGAAGATCTTTCCGCGGGTATTTTTTGATCTGAGTGAATCGGTAGATATGTGTTATATATTTGATAGATAAAGTTTATTATATAAAAAGTCGTAAATAGTTAAAAGTTGAGGGTCCGTTTTGTAAAGTTTTTTTTCCATTTTGGGCCGGTGGTTTTTTTAACTTTGGGCCAGATTTACGTATGTCAGAAGCATTGCAATATTGGGCTCGTTTGTTCGCAATTCGAAGATCTTTCTGCGTGTATTTTTATATTTGAATGAATCAGTGGATATGCGTTATATATGTGATAAATTAAGTTTATTAAATATAAAAGTCGTAAATAATTAAAAGTTGAGGGTACGATTTGTAAGTTTTCTTTTTTTTCCCTATTTATATTAAACTTCAATATTTTTTATAAAAGCGTGCGTATTTCAGAAACATTGCAATATTGGGCTCGTTTTGTTCGCAATTCGAAGATCTTTCTGCGGGTATTTTTTGATCTGGATGAATCGGTATATATGTGTTATATATTTGATAAATAAAGTTTATTATATAAAAAGTCGTAAATAGTTAAAAGTTGAGGGTCCGTTTTGTAAATTTTTTTTACCATTTGGACCAGTGAATTATTTTGTTATTTTACTTTGGGCCAGATTTTGAGCTACCGTTTTTACCCAATTTTTTGGCACTGTTTCACCACTTATATGACGTCGTCGTCATAACAATTAGTATATTGTATAATGTAACCAACCAACAAAGTTTCAAATTTTTGTTTAACTTTTTTTTACTCCCTCCATCCCATTTTTATTTTCCACGTTTTATTTTTAGTATGCTTCAATTTAATTGTCCATTACTAAAAATAGATAGAAAAGTTTGATAAAGTTTATTATATTAAACTTGTTTGAAATTATTAATACAAACTTTAAAGAAGACTATAATTAATTAGCTAAGGGCAGAACTGTCATTCTGCCAAAAAGTAAAATAAAGAAAGCGGTAATAAATGCACTTTTCTTAAACTGTGTGTTTTTTGTTGGGGGACAATAATTTTGAAAAGGAGGGGAGTAATATTTTTGATATTTCACATTTATCATGTATCATGATCAAATATTTTTTTAAAACTTTTTTTCAGTTTTTTTAACATTTTAAGAAAAAAAGTTTAAATTAAAGAAAGAAAAATGAAGGTCGTCTTATAGTGGCAAAAAGTCGCATGTAAATCGCCGGAGAGAAAAAAATGATGTGGCAGGGAAAATTATATGTCGCTAAAGGTCCTTATAGTGCATAGCCGGGTACCCGCACAATGCGACGGCCGATACCCGTGTGATTATATTTTTCGGCAATAGCAATGTCTTTTTGATGAATTGCATTTATAGAAAGAAAAAAATGTTCAATAAAGGTTATTATTGGAAATTAGCTTGTTTTTTCTTATAAATTTAGTAACATTATAAAAAGTTTTTATAGCAGGGTACCCGCGTATTACGGCGGTGGGCACCTTATAATCAAAGTTTTTGTTAAGCGATTATATGTTTCTCATGATGCTAACTTTACGCATATAGATAGCTTTAGAAAACAACTTTATCGCACACTATATCATAAAAAAATGGCAGACAACCCGTGCATCACGGAGCAACGATAATACAAATACGGTGGTCACAACTATTGCTAGTTGTTTTGGACGTGTAATATTATATACAGCTTCATATAGAGAGTAGCGGTTTTAGCGTCATCTGATGGTGTCTATATTGCTAAGTTGTGGTCGTAAATAGTGGTCCATTGCATGGTCGAAAAATGCGATGTCAGAAAGTCTAACTACATAAAAGATTAGTTTCTATGACCCGCTTAATGTCATGTAAATTTCATTTAGTGGTGTTTTAAAGAAGAAAAAAATAGAAGATTTATGCATTATCATTTTGTATCATGTATTATATTAAGTTTATTTTTGAGTGAGCGATATTTTAAAAATATCATTAATTAATTATAAATTTCATTTAGTTATGTTTTAAAAAGGAAAAAATTGATAAGATGATTTATGCATTATTGTTTTGTATCATGTGATATATTAATTGTACCTTTTTAGTAAGAATGTTGATGATCAATTTTTTATTATCTAGTCTTGTTGATATGATATGTTTGTGTACTTAAAGATTTGGTTGTGTATTTACTTTATATAGTGGCTAGGTTGATAAGAAGTTGAATATATATTTATTACTAATTACTAATAAGCATTGTGTGAGGAAATTTATTAGGCCATAAAGAGGTTAATCAGAAACGTATGGTTTTTTGTTTAAGTGATGGTTATATAAAAATTTAATTTTTTTGTGAGGCCTAAATGTTTTTATTGAGGCTTTATTAAAACATTGAATTTCAGACGTTTTTTGTTGCTAGTTTTTTAAAGAGGGTCGTGGTGTGTTTTTAGGTTGTAGAGAGGAAAGAGAACTTGTTTTTTATATTGAGTTTTACGTTGGATTTGTATTAATAATATACAACGGTTACTAATGTTTGAATGGGCTTTTTAATACATAAAAAATTGTTTTGTTTGAAGGAGCTATATGAACAGAAAGAGAGAGATAGTTCTTTGTGTTTTTTTTAAAAGAGAATGAACTGTTACAAACTTACAACTTAATTTTTAATGGGCCGTTACAATTTTAGATTTAATTTTCAGAATAGAATGGGTTGTTAATGTTACTATGACCATGCGTTATATTCATATATTTTTAAAACTTTCTTTAATATACAAGTTAAAATGTCTTGATTTTAAATCTTACCATTTAGCTTAATGTCCTATATGAATTATAATATGGTTTAGAAGTTTAGAATAGATACTTATTGACACTCAAATGATGTTTAATGAACCGTTACAAATAGATCACATGAATGCACTTAAAGGGACAGTTACAAAATAAGCCTGTTACGAAATGAAGTGAATGAAGACACTTTAATTTTCAGTTGGGATGAACAATACTACAATATTGACTAATAGTTTGTTAATTTCCTTTTAAAGAAATATTTTTTGTTCTTAATTTTTTTAAGACCTCCATTTTAGGAATGCTAAAATCCTTTATAAGATAGTAACGAAGTAGAGATAACCCATCAACTAACAATAGTTCAAAACAATACAAAAGCATACAAATACAAAAACTAACAAAAATATAAAAAGCAAGTTTACAAAACTTGAAAACTCGTTTTACACGCTGCAATTATATATACTTTTATCTCCAATCATAACATATGATTTTCATCACGACATGAAACAATCTTTAAGTCCAAAGTTTTACAAGGAATTAGATCTAACACAAAACAAAGAAAGCTTTTCACCATAACATTTTCACAACAACGGTTTAAGGAGAAAACTACATACCAAGATCCGACTAAGACCCGAAAACGAAACCACGAAACCACCATGACATAAACCAAAAACCAGTTCCTATTTGATCTCAATCACTAACCACCACAATCAAAACTACAAATACAAAAAACACCGGCCAAACCACCTACTTCAAAACAACCAACCAAACCCACCTAAACAATGTAAACCGATCGTTGTGACGGCACATAATATTGGCAAAGGTGACGGCAAAACTAAATGGTGGTGGCGACGAAATTTCATAGGTGTGGCAGCGAGATTTGGTGGTTTTAAAAGGGAGAGTGAGAGATGTTTTTTAGAGAGAGAAAACATAGAGAGATAAAAAATAATGATGGAGTAATTTTATTCAGTGTATTAGGTTTTTATACTCCTTAGGTTTATGATTTACACTTAATACACTTAAATAGTTCTTCATAGTGGGTTGAAATGGATGAACTGTTACAAATGAACTACATTAATACACTTAAATGGACTGTTACAAATTGTCTACATTAATACACCTAAATGGACTGTTACAAAATATACACTTAATTTTCAATTACATTGACCTCAATATTGATAAAATATATACATTATAAACTTTCTTAAAAAAGAAATGTTTTTTACCTAATTCTATTTTTAAATATTGGCTAAATGTTTTATAAAGCAGTAGAGATGATGTGATATAAATTCCATAACCATAACCTTTTGTTTATATAAACACCCGATTTAAAAAGAAATTGTCACTGAAAAAGACGGGTAACGAGTTATATACCAATACTTTCTCTAGTTGGACCACTTCCTCATTTGGAAAATCAATGTAAGCCGTTAATTTTTAAGCTTTGTTTAAATTGTGATTTTGACGCCATACAATGTATTATTGAGATGCAAATTTTTGTGGTCATAAATCCACAGTCTTTAACTAGTATTTTTAGATTTCGTGCACGCATAGGGTTTTGAGATAATTTTTTGTTTAGAGTGTTTTTACATGTTCGATAAGTGTTTAGTTGTAATATTATTATTGTATTGTTTAGTAAGAATTCATATATGTAAACATATGAGAACCTACAGCCCCTTTTTGTTTGTTTATTGTCATTGCTAAACAAACGGCTATTGGAAATTGTCTTTATAGCTTTAGTAGCAGTTCTTCAAAATGAATACTTGCTTCTAGGAAAGTTGAGCCCCTCCATCTATACAGTATTTTATTTACTTAGTGTAAACGTATTATGTGTGAAATAAGTAAAATTGAACTAAACACAGAGTACCTATTAAATAAACTTAAGATATTAAAGAAACCAAATAGATGCATTTACCTTTAGATTTCTACGAGGCATGCCGACTCATGCGTTACACCGGGCTTGATCTTTGAGGAAAATGATAGTGTTCCTGTTGGATTATGACCATATATGAATTGATATATGTCCGGAAATATTTTCGAGCCTAAGGGGACGCACACGTTTATATGTTAAATGACGAGAAAATATATTAATGTAATATATTAAATGTATAACAAACGATCGTTAAAAGTTAACGAGTATTAAATAATTAGTTAAACGTTTAATGGTAAACGTGAGGGGCTAATTATTAATAAACCGAAGTTTAAAGGGTTTGGTTTACTCTTTTTATTCCTAGTTGGCAAGAGAAGTAATCCCACAAGGATTAGAAGTTCAAATCTATAAATACAAGGTTATACTTTCATTATTGAGAACTTTGAAAAAAAACAAAATAACCTACAATCGACTAGTGCTTTTCCTTTTTGGTCAACCGGCTAATAAAAAAGTTTTGTGGGTCTTTGGTTTTGTCTTCATACTTGAACAAACAAACCGGACACCTTTTTGGGTTGTTGTTTAAATTCGGTTGTCACTTTTTAGTGATTCATTGTTCGTAAGTTGATAGATTCAAGAGACGAAAAAGATCGTTTGTTATACACTACTAGTACTAGCATACCTCGTCGTTTGCTAAGAACGTATAGTGTGTGGAAGCTTAGAGGAATCATACTTTTGATTCTAGTGGTTACGCGTTGTATTATACACACGCGTATAAAGAAGACGGTGTTTACGGTTACCTATAACGGTGTATCGTTTCGTGCTAAAAGGTACATGTTTTCTATCTTGTTAATTATTGTGTTCTACACGTGATCATTTATTCCGCTGCGTACTCGTGTTAATTTAATTGTTAATTAGATTATAAAACCCAACACCATCTCCATTCACCTTCTTTATTAACGTATTAGTAACACCTCTACCAATTAAGTTAACCTGCTTTCTTTTGTAAGTCAGGGCCATTCATTTGTTCTTCAACTCGTTCAACAATCTCGTTTTCAGATTCATTTTCACTATCAGACCCTAATTCTATCCCGTTTTGATTATTTCCAAACATAATATGCTCAGGGTCTTCATTTTCATCATCTACAAGACCATTTTGTTCTCTTTCATATTCATTTAAATCTGTAATCATATAAACAAAGTTTTAAAAAGACAAAATATGATTTAAGAGCTCAACTATGTGTTACTATCCCCTTTAAATTCGTATCACGCATCACAGTATAAAATCTACATAGTTATAGTACCTTGAAATCCCGTGTCATCCCCTTCTATCTCATTCTCAATATTTTCAAGTATCACATGTTCTGTGTCTTCATCATCATTTTGAGCACCATCATGTTCCATATCTACGTTATTCACGTTTGCAATCATGGAAGAGCATGTATGTAAAATAAATAAACATGAGACTTTTTTTTTACTTACTAAACAAAATATATTATAAGATGATACATATTTACCATCAGATATCATGTCAAATAATATTCTCCTTGGTCCACTTGATATACTTTTTGTGGCACAGTTCATCTCCTTTTAACTACAATTGAAATCCCCTTTTTGCCTTGATGACCCTTGTTTATTTAAGATCAGTTGAGCCATGCTAATTGTTGCACTTGATTGATTATTTTTTGATGCATTCGGATCAAAAAACTTTCCATATGGCTGACAGCCATCCCTAGCTGGTAACACACAGGGGACATTTGAAGCACTTACTCGTTTCTTTGTTAGCTGGTAACACACAGGGGACATTTGCTTAGGTTCAATCAACTATCAAAAAACAAAGTTTAATGCAGAACAGAGAAGTCGTCATATTCATATCCAACTACAAAGTTATCAAAAAATATGATGAGATGAAATGGTTTATAAATAACTAAAAGATATAGTGGTCTTTAAGAGATTAAATGTGAATTTTCAATATTCTGCAAGATTCATATTATGCATTTATAACTCATTGCTTGAGGTATTTCATTTATACAAGTCATAAAATTTATCTATAAGTGAGCTTTTAGTGAATTAATGCATGCATCGATCAGGTGCAAATTATGCCACTGATGAAAGAATGAGAAACTGTGAAAAGCGCCAATTTTACTCCCAAGTGCGGCATACTTGTGTCCAAACTACTAATTTTAGATAGCTCGAATGGCTAAGTTTTAAAAGTAGGATATTTACGACGTTGTCCAAAGTGGAAAATGATACTGACCTTGAAGGATCGCTAGCTTATGCAAACTACAAGTAAGTGGATTATAGTTGTTGAAGACTTGAACCAATTTTTAGCTGAGAAATCCACGACTTTTGTGAATTTGTCTAGAATTTAAATTTTATGGATGGGATTATTTCAGCGTGTGGTGAAGAACGAGTGATCGTTTTTCAAGTTAGTAATAAAAAAGGATTGATAGTGCCGTCCTAAGGCCTTAGAAGAGATTTCAGTCGAGTTTCCGTTGTGTGATCTAACGCATTTAAAAAACGCTTGCTAAGATAACTTATGGGTAAAAGACATAATTTAACTCTCCACAAGCTGAAGAGTTATTCAAACCAGGGGTAAGTTGAGCCCGACCGAAATTGGTGAGATAATTTTTTTTTAACCGTGGGTCACCTACTCGAGAAGTCAAACTCTGATGTAAAGGTGAAACTAGCTGATAATATTGAGGACGAAGTTTCACCTTTAAGATTGACACATAGTGTTTCGGTTGTTGGTGCACCTGGAGTGTCATCGGGTTTGCTTGGTCATGGTGGGTCAGTTTGGTTACCTCCATGATTGATGTATAGTGGTTCGGCTAGGACTCTTGGAGAATCACATAACTCTGGTGTGTTTCGATTGGAGAGCAGGGGGCCGGCCCTGAATGTAAGTGGCCCTGTGCGGTTTAACCACAAACTAGGCCCTTTAAACGATAAAAAATATATGTAGAAATCTTACTGAATTGTAGAGTTTAAAGCTATATGTATCTGAGATCTAATTTAAGAAGTTACCATTTTATATAATAATAAATGGACGACCGTAAAATGGGGATTTTGTGAGATAATAACGTTCTCAGTTTAATGAAATGATTCTAAATTAAAGATGGAAATGATTTAGTGATATACTAATATGTTCGTGACCAGCAAAACAGAACAAATGAAAACTTACCTTGCGCTTTTCATTGGTTACGTTTTGTTTTATACATTTGGACAGAAATATGAGGCCCTTTTAGGATAATGGGCGGCAGTTGACCACTCTGCACAGGCCTAAATCTGGCATTCTGTTAGTCAACAGAGTTTAAAAGTGTCTAACCGTTATTGAAGCCAAAACAGTAAGTGAGATTAAGAATTTCCGAAGAGTAGAAAGGAAAACTCGAGACATGAAGATTTGTCACAGTTGTTTGGTGCATAAGTTTTTCACGTTTAGTTGTCAAAACATTGTATGAATATACTTTTGTAAGCTATTTGTGATGTAGCATTGCTCGACGATTAATTCGTATTATAAGAGTAATTCGCGTTAAAGGAAATGTCTTTCAGCTTTAAAAAGGGAAAATGATTGTGACGTCTAAAAAAGGTGACTAATTATGTGCCTAATAGATATGGTAGTAAGATATTTGTTTGTGAAGGAGTTTACTCCTGTGTTGTCTCCAATAGAATGGTGACACATAACTTTAAACATATAATTAGGAAAAAATAATTAAAAAGTATAATTAGGAAAAAATAATAATTAAAAAGTTCAGAATGTTTATTAATTTTCAAATGTAACATCAAATATCCCAAATTTATTTATTTGGGATTATGATGTGACTTATGAAAACGTAACAGTAATCTGAAAACAAATGAGGCTTACCCACTATGGTATATTAGCTTGCAGAATTTCCCTTCTTTAAGCTATGTGGGACTCAAAGTTGAACTGATATTTCTAAAATTTTCCCATTCACATTAAACTGTACAAGATCTCATTTGGTATTTTCTTAAACAAATAGCTCAAACACTATAGGCAGTCTAATAAATCTTACTGGCTTATTAGCAAACATACCGTCTTTATCAATTTACGAAACTAAATTCAAAGCAAATTACATTAACGCTTCTCGATGAGAAAAAAAAATCTGACAAAAATATGTGGCATATCACAACTGATCCAACACAGAAGCCAAGAGCGGTGGTGTAAAGTACCAAAATTCTCTTCTTTCACTACTGTTATAACACTCCGGCACCACGGATTTTTTGACAAAAAATTAATTAAATATGAATACTATTAATATAGTATGTTACTCACTCCTTATAGTTATATTGTACATGATAATAATTATTTATTTATTTCGTGTATTTGTTTGAACCAAATGAGCTAAAAAAAATTAACCTTACATAATTTATACGGTTTTTTCATCATGGGTATGTTAACAAAAATTTCTTACATGTCAATATTACCATAAATACAAACACATGAAAATGAATATATGCATGGTTCTGCTAAAGATCAAATGTTATAATTTTATTATTTCGACAATCTCAGATATATATACTAAAAAATAACTATACAACTGGGTAAGTTCCACAACGAATGAGCTTTGTCTTTTGTGCATTCTGTAATAAGTTGTTACCCATATATATGTTAGGGGGGATTTCACTTTGGATCTCCCGTCATTGCTAATCCTATATCAGCAGAAAGATTATTATTCACTTCTAAAGGATATCCCTTAAAGCCTTAAATGATTCTGGTGGTTAACGATTTTGATTTACACATAAAAAAATTATTAAAGAAGTAATGTGTCTATTATCTTTGTTATTCCGACTTTCAACTCCAAATTTGTTATAAAGACAATTCAAAATTAAACCACATATGTATAAGCTACAATTGCTAAAGAAAAAATAGGGGTGAAAACAGTGTGAAGAAAGTAAGTTAACATCGTCTCCTTTTTATTAAACAAAATATTTAATCAACATAGATGACAACTATACTAAAAGTAAGAACAAAATGCGTCATGGGATAACAAAACTACAACATACAATATATGAACCTCAATGACTGCACCTACCTATTACCCTCAGTTGAGTTTAATAAATAATCTAAGGTAGCTTATCTTCAAGATATCTCCTTGGTTCTGCAACTTGTATTGATGAGCATTTTTTATGTCCGTTTTGGTCAAAAATATATATTGCAAGAACACATCATAAACAAACTTGGACTTAACAATAACAAACAACTACTATGCTAAGCAGGATATTCAACTAACCTTCACGTGAATAGACTGATAATTGTACAATATCATCTTCTCACGAACTTCATGTATATACAGACCCACTTATCTGTACTTAGGTTGTTGCAGTCTGCACTATACCATATATGTGGATAACTTCCCATTCAACAATGATGTATTGTGATGAACCCTTTTAGCCAATATAAAACGACTTAGCCAATATATTGCTATTATTTCAATTGTGATGAACCCTTTTAGCTAGCCAATTACTTATCTGTACTTAGGTTGTTGCAGTCGACTCAGAATTGAAATAATAGCAATATAAAACGACTTCATGTAATCCATTAAAAAAAACGCTTATTTAACAAAATTTATGTGATCCAAAAATGCTTAATCAAAATTATTGGCCATAGTAAAACATGACTAGGTAAGTCGATCGATTATAGTTGTTGAAGACTTGGACCAATTTTTAGCTGAGAAAACTACTTTTGTGACTTTGTCTGGAATTCTGAATTTTATAGATGAGATTATTTCGGCATGTGGTGATGAACGAGTGATGATTTTTACACTTAGTAATATAGACAATATTGATTTTCTTGTTGGGTTTTACAATCTAATTTAACAATTAAACATATCACGAGTACGCAGCGGAAAAGATAAACACGTATAGAATATGTAATTAACAAAGGGATCAAGATAACGTACCTTTTAGCAATTAACGAACACTGTTTTTGAATATACGAGTGTGTATAAATTGAATACCACACAAACTAATTAAGTTACCAAAGTAGATAACCTCTATGGTATGCATACACTACATGTCACCGAGATACGTTAAGATGCTAGTCCATTCTTCACGAATAAAACAACTCAACGCGATGTTTTGTTTTTAGTTCTAACGATCGAAACCCACAAAAGATCAAATCTGCCGATCGGATTAAAGAAGGAAAAAAGAATCAGTATCATGTATGTTTCATAACATAAGAATGCATGATATTCCATGCATGCAAATATGCATGTCTATGGTATAATAGGGATTCTATGCAACTGATATAATCATGAAGGGGTAAGTGATATTATTGTGTCGTCAGACACATTAGGGATATATTGCCATCTCCACAACCGAATGAATGAGAAGGGGATATATATAGCCCCAATACTTGTTTTCCAAGTCATGCTCAAACACTTTCTCTTGTTTGCAAGAAACGACACTCGGACCTCTCTTTTTTCCTTGTTCAACCGGTCTCAACCAAACACCCCACGGGAATGGTTTCGTACTAACAAGTCCCTCACTTGTTAATATTATTAATAATAATAACGTCTAACGTTATAATTAAAGACCGTTTAATATTTCATGAAGTATATTAATATAATTAATATAACTAATATACAATAAATATATTAATTACATTAATAAACGTATCCTCTGTGTATACGTGTGTGCCCCCATAGGCTCACATATTTCAAGCCGTATATTTATTTATGATATGGACATATCCCAACATTTCTAAGGCCCGGTAGAATAGATATCCATGTCGAGTTTCCTTTATGTGGTTATAGTAACGTTTGCTAATAGTCACTTAGGGGTAAAAGAGCATAACTTAGTTCCACAAGATGATGAGATTGTTCCAAACTGGGGGCTAAGTTGACATACAAAGTTTGGTTGAAGTAATGATTTTTAACCGCAGGTCACCTACTCGAGCTATTAAAACGGTCATTAGCACGTTGAAGTCATATACTGATGTAAAGGTGTACTAATTTTTTTTGAACAACAACTTTATTAGAAACAACTAGCAAGACGCTAGAATTACAAAGAAAGGAGGTGAGGGTGTTGAATCCAACGCAACATACCAATTAAAAGAACGAAAAACAATGTCATCAAAAATAAACCTTTTTTACAGTTTGGACTCGGCAAAAAGAAGTTGATTCATCCAAAGGACCAAATGCTCCACCAATAAGCATAGAACAACGCCTCTAACACGCCTTTTAACTTGAGCCGAGCCGGAAGACTTGAACCACAGAGAGCCAACCAATCATAATTAACAAAAATCGTATAGAACCAGATCCCACCAACGGACAAATGAGCTTCAAAACCTCTTTAGGCTACCTGACAACCGCAAAACAAATAGAGGACGACTCGAATCATTTTACAAACACAAACGGACATTCCACGGAGGGGACGAAGATATTCCTGCTCATCAGATTTAAACGAGTAGGGATACGATCTTGAACAAGCTTCCAAACGAAGACATTAACCTTAATCGGGATGCTTTTAACCCATCGTGTAGGAATATTCTCCTTGGGGAGGAAAGTCTCGTCTAGACCGATCTCACATCCTAACTTAACTTGAAATACTCCTTCGCCATTTTAAAATCCCAAAAGCACCTATCCTCCATGTTCGAAAGAGAAACCGAATCAAGAAGATTCGTAAGCTGCTCAAGCTGCTGAGCTTCAGGACCCCCCCGAGTCTGGCGACGAAAAGAAGCTGTGAAAGGAGCATTGAGCTTATCTGCAACTGAGCAATCTTTATTGACTTCTAAAGCGAATAGACGGGGAAAAGAAAGCTTAAGTACGATTATCTCCATCCAAAGGTCAAAATTCCAAAAGCTGTACACAAACCGTTACCGGCACCCTAAATTTACAATGAGATACAAGATTAATACCTTTATCGTTGAGGGCTTTGACTTCTTTGATAATAGTACCCCAAGGAGAATTGTAAGCAGCAGAAATGGGATGAGAGCTTGAACCATGAACCGCAGCAATAACACGAGACCATAAAGAGTTGTCATGAGAAAGAAAACGCCAAACCCATTTGAAGATAAGAGCCCGGTTGAGAGCGAAAAGACTAGATACACCTAAACCGCCAAATTTCTTAAGCAAGAACCTTGGTCCATTTGATCCAAGCGATTTTTCTATCGCACAATCTTTAACTTCCGTAAAAGAAATCCCCACGAACCTTTCCAGTATGGTTTAAGAACCAGTTTAGGGGACCTTATAAATTCGCATGTTTGGTAGATGGTAAGAGCCAAGGACCGCTTTTAGGAGAGTTATGACACCACCTATGGAAAAGAGGTAGAAATTTTCAATCTCTTAATCATTTTGGCAATAAGTCTCGTCCAAGCCGTTGAGCTTTACCATTTATCGCCAACTAATATTCCCAAATATCTAAAGGGAGTTTTCATAGTAGAACATCCAATGAACTTAGCCGCCTCAATCACATGATTATCCGCCAATACCAACACCAAGAAGTTGACTTTTTGAAAAATTTAATTTCATCCTGGAAAAAAAAAAAAAAGAATAGAAAAGCACGAAGAATATGCATGATACCCTTAAAGGTTATCTTGGAGATCCATTTCGCCCGATAAACACCGCATCATCAGTAGAACAAATGTGACAAAGTGAAGAGAGAGTCGAACTTGTAACCTTTAAAAGTACCCACTTCAACACCCGATTTGAAGACAAATGAAAAGCGTCATGATGAGTACGAATAAATAAGCTAGAAATCCCCTGGTTTTAAGCCACCGAAACAAATGAAAACGCAGTAGTTCCGGAATCCCGTAAACAAGAATAGAAGACTTACCAGACTTTAAGCTTCCCGCGATCCCAGAACACCATTGAGGACCAAATCCAAAAAGAATAAGAACGTCTTCCCAAAAAATCCATCTAATAAATCATAGCCTGGCGAAATCACTTTGAAAATCATAGCCTGCTGTTTTTTTTGACTTTACACCGAGCTAATATACCATCGTAATTATAACTGGGCCGTCTAGGATCTGCCTATTAGGTAAGAAAGCAGACTGAACATCGAAAATAAGATCTGAAATAACCGTAGAGAGCCGAGAAGACAAAATCTTGGTAACTACTTTATATAAACAACCAATTAAACTGATTGGACGATAGTCACAAACCCTCTTAGAATACTAGATCGTTAGAATTAAGAAGGCCACAAAACGAAGAATTACACCTCGATAGTCGAATTCACCATGATCATAGAAACCATAAGACCCGCAGAACAGAATCAGTCCCAACTACCCAATATTTGCGAAAAAAATCAAAAGTATAACTGTCCTGGTCCGGGGATTTATTATATCGCACCACACCCCCACACAAGCGCTTCGAATTTCGTTGTCGAAATAACGCGTTTCCAAATCAGCTACTTGTTTACTGCTAAGACGATTAGGAATTGGAATTGATCCTACCTTTTTCCTTTTTGGACCATGGTCTTGAAATCTGTCGGGCAAAATTGATCACGAAATTCTTTTTTAAAAATTTTAACCAGAATAGATCAACTACCCAAGCTCCAGGCTAACCGATGAACACCTTTTATACAGAGAGGTTAGCCAACGCTTTTTTATGAATGATCGCGTGTAAGTATTTAGAGTTCTCGTCCCCACTCTATAGCCAACGGAAGCTTTTGCCTTTTGCCATTGAATCTCGATGTCTTTAGACTTATGATATCTTGAATTTGTTTCATTAATTCCATTCGGGAAAGGAGCAGATCATCTGTAACGCCTCCTTGATCCAAGGTTTTATCAATATCTCTTAATTTAAGATTTAGATCACGAGATTGTCCTTCCTGTTTTTCCTTAAAATCCTTAGTCCACTTACGAATCTCCACTTTCAACAACTTTAACTTTTTTTTGAATCTGATCATTGCATTTGAGTCATCGAGATTAAAAGACGCCCAAGAACTCGAAATCATCTCGTCAAACCCAGGAAGATCTAACCAAGAGTGGAAGAAACGAAAAGGGGTAGGTCCAAAATCAGAGTGAACCTCCTTTAATAGAATAGGCCTGTGGTCTGATAAATGTCGGTCCAGACACACGTATACTCTGATAATGGGGAAAGAATGAAAGCAATCCGTTAGAAAGAAGAAAACGATCTAACTTACTCATCTTTGACGCCGAGGGGTGAGCCCATGTGAAGGAGTATCCTTCCATTTGAATATCAATAAGACCCGAGCTGGAAATGAAGGAATTGAACAAATCGGCTCCTTGTTTATTGAAAGTCGAACCCCACCGTTCGTCTATACTTCTAACCTCGTTAAAATCCCCCATAACCAAACACTCTCCTTTCCATCTGATAATAAGAGAAGAGAGGTAATTCCACAACAACCGTTTAGAAGAGCGTACTTGAGGAGCATAAACCGAAATAAGTAAAAGTTTCATGTTGTTTGGAATCCACGTCCCGTACAAAGCAACGAAGTTATCTGAAATTATGTGATTATCCTTCTTAACATATTGGTGTCCCAAAAACAATATTCCACCTGAATTACCACACGCGTCCTTACAATGTGAATCGAAACAAAATACCCCCATAAATACTAGCATCCAAATTGAGATATTTCTCCATCTTAGTTTTCCTGTAACCGAACAAAAAACACGTTTATGCATAAGACATCCCCTTGACCCAGTCTTTCTTGGCCCTTGGATCCTAGCCTTGGACGTGAGAGAAAGACAATCATACGGAAAACACCTAGTTCTCCTTGAGTTCCAATAATTTTCTCCATGTCTTTAACACAACCTTCCATAGAAAAACCCATGGTTTGGCCCACCGTGATCATTTCTTCAAGAATTTCCAAAATTGAGCCACCTTCCTTGCTTTTTGATACTGCTGATGAGTTAACATGAGGCACTATGCGCAGACATTCGCACCCTTCTTCCAAAACAGTCGAATTGCTATTTTTCCGACTTAACCAAAAAGATGATATACTCAACAGGGTCAGTCTCCTTATTGTTAGCTTTGACGTCAGAAGCAGGTGTAAGCCCGGTGGGGGTATGGAACACTGGATATCTGACTTTGTTGACGCTTTAACCCTTTTAGTTCTTTTATTGAGCATACCAAAAAATTAAAAGGGTCCCCCTGAGTAGTTGCCTTAGCCATGAAGAGCACTTTCATTTTGGTTATCTGTCCTTACCTGCGCAGCCGGGTCACTCCGTCATAAACTCCAAGAGACCGTATCTCGAACACAACCTCACTTTCACTTTCTTCCCTCCTCGTTATCCAAATTGCCCTATGATCCATGTCTTAGCCTTGACTGACGTTCGTCGTCCAAAGCTTACCTCGGTTTACCTGGTACAGTTTTAAAGATGGAACCCACTGAAGAGCACTTTAGCCCGAACCCTAAAGACTTTCCCTTTTACGATGAAGTTTTTGAGAACTCTCTAAATAGTCTCCATGTGACAAGTCTTGATGCATATACGCTTTCTCGCAAATAGGGTATCATTCTCTTCCTCTAAATCAACCATCTCGCCCCATATGGAACCAATTTTTTTAAACGTGGGATGAGACCAAGCATTTAGAGGGACACCTTCAATGTCTACCCAAACAATTCTCTCCTTAGCAGCAAAGTCTAATTGAGCTTTTCCAATGTGGCTGAACCACGAGGCAACCCCTACATGTTGTAACAGGTTCGCCTTTGCCTTAGGTGAGTTTAATTCGATCATTACCCATAATCCTCCTAGATAAACAATATGAGTATTATGGAAACCCTCATTGGATAACAGAACCTGCATATTATTGATGGATGTGACTTGACGAACTTCGCCCATCACACAATTGTCAAGGATCTCGAACGACCAAATCAAGAGTTCGTCTATCACAATGAAGGTTTCAATAATTATGGTGAGACAGACATTCTCTTTAGGGATGGCATTTGGGTTTGAAGAATTCGGCCTTGACATAATACCAGGTTATCTGTTTAGGAGCAGGGATACAACTGGCCTAATCGACCGAGCTCGAGTTAGCAGAGAGTGAAAAACGTCTCATCCATTATATAGTGTTAAGGTTCTCTAACCAACGATGCCAAATTAGAAACCTTAATGAATCGAACAAAAGCGAAGCGCTTCCCTGATTTGGACCTTTTATTTGGAATAAACACATCTATAACTGTTCCGTAATCATTACATACCTTCCACAGATCCTTGCTTGTACACTCCTCGGAAAAATTAGTAATAAAAACTGATTTTGAAATCTTGGCAGTTTGATTCGAGTTTGGATTGAAGAGAGTTCTGATGATGGAATCCCATAACGAAGACGATGACCAAACTGGTAGGATTTAGGCCAAATACAAAACGAAACTACAAAAACACAGATTAAAGGACAGCGAATATAAACCAAACGATACAATGTACTACCTTTGATGTCCCACTTCTGTTGTCCCGCCGTTCTTGGTGTCCCCACCTCGAGGATGCCACCATGGCGTCTCAACAATAAAATGTTGGGACATATGATTAGATAACCTCTAAACATTCTCATTTGGATCTGTATATAGCATTATAATGCTCTATTAAGTATTGCATACCCTCTATAGCATTGAAGTCATCGACATGCCATGATCAAACTGGATGGCCAGGCATAGATCCACATCTTCGTCCTCATCTGAACATCAAGCCAAAAAATACATAAAACATTTCAAGATTAGAAGAACAGTTTGTTCCCATTCATGAAATATACCCAGCATCAGGTGTCATGGCTCTCTCGAATAGAATCTATACATATTAGGAAGTTTTTAGTAGATGTAATGGGTAAAAAGTTAGAACAGGCAATCATGGAAAGGAAGTTGTATTTACTGAAAACAAACACACATGTATTTACTGAAAACAAACCCAAAAGATGCAGGTGGCAAAATGAGTGGCCAAAGTTGCAATACGCACTTATAAGTTACATTTGGTCGACCAAAAATAATCTTAACCCACTACCAAACCCACCCATTTTGCCGCCTCAAATAAATAGTCTATTACTCGGGCCAAGCCAATGCAAAGCTATGTAGCACCGAAACGGGAACAGCAAAGGGATACGGGGACGATACGGGAACGAGAAACGGCAAAAATCAAAAACTCAAGATACGGGAACGGCATAGATACGGCAATTAAAAAAAATTAAAAAAATGAAAAATATATTAAAGAAAATCCAAAATAGATATATATTGATGTAAATTGTAAACTCCAAAAATACTACATGTTCCAAAGGTAATTAATTATCAATAATCAAATCATTTTCAAATTCCGGTTCATCTAGTGAGAGATCGGCAAACTCCAAAAACCCTACATCTTCCATTGAATCAAAAGCATCTCCACCCACATCCCACATCTTTACATCATCATTCGGATTCCTTGACAAAAGTCGGAGATTATTATGGATGTAAACCAAGTCTTGAGCACGGCTTGTAGTCAACTTGTTCCTCCTAAGCGAGTGAATAAATGCATAAGTACTCCAATTACGCTCAGCACAAGAAGACGAACTAGGTTGTCCAAGTAATCTAAAAGCCAAAGTCTGGAGAAAAGGAGCTTGAGCACCAAAGTTAACCCACCAACTCTTGGGTTGATCTGTATCTGTACTTGATGATCCTTGTGTTTCTTGTTGTGTTTCTTGAGAAGCCATAATAGATATTCGATAGAGATGATGAGAGAGTATGTATAATCGTATATGTATATGCCCTACCGTATACCCCCTTTTCCAAGTCGTATAGAAAGTCGGTTGGGTTCCCAGCCTTTTGGAATAAAAAAGCCCATTAAAACCCAAAAGAAACGGCTTGGAAACTTCTTGGAAATCCAGAAACGGCTAGGAAACTTCATAGGAAACGTTTCGAACATTAGGGAAACGGCTTGGAAACGTTTCGGGGGCGTATCCGTTCCCACCCCGTTTCCAAACGGGAACGTCAGCCTTGAAGGCGTTTCGGTGCTTCATAGATGCAAAGTAACAACAATATATTTAAGTGACATGACGTTAAGGTACTGCGTTGCCCAAATCCAAATAGCACATACATTAGAAATCTAATTACCCATAACATAACAACATAAGTGATAGTGACAAATTAACAAAAAGCTTGTGTGATTAGTCCTTGAGAAGAGTGGTCAATTTCACATTTGAAGACGCCTTGTAGAGTTTTGACACTTCATTCGTTATCTTCATTGACTTCTTATTATACTCGACTTGGTTACTCCAACTAAAAACCATTTCCTCCAATGTGTTTCCATGCTCCAGTAAGAAACGGGCTATAACTAATTTTCTATTTTCTCCACTGAATCCAAGGAATTTGACTGTCTTCAGATGCTGAGTTAATATTATACTGGTTTTAACTTCATGTGATGCCCAGAATTTCGTCATTAAATGTTCCTATATCATCACACAAGGCCATAAGTTGTTCATATCGAGGTAGCAGAAAACCAAACTAACTTGTGAGGATTCTACAAAAATGCATTATAGGTCCCAGCTATGCTTACTCAAGTGACTGAAGCTTGCAAAGGAACTGAGACTTAGGACCCTCTGATAATGCTAAAAGGGGGAAAGGGTCAGCTGGGTTAAAATCAGACAAAAATGTCAAGTTACTAATGCATAAAACATTATAAATCATTTTTATTCAATAATTTACGATACTACTGTCATAATATTAGCCTTTTCATCATAATTGACTCATTGATTAATGCAAGACTTATGGCGTAATAACTGTGAGCTAATTTTTTGAGTATGTCTATATGTTTCTTTAAAGCGTCTTCAATATTTTACACTTGCAACACTAATTATGTAGCCATATATAAAAATAAACGTCATTCCGAAAATGGATGCATATGGTACAAAGGAAAACAATTTTCATGATTAAGAAAGATTTATAAGTATTACCTTTATAATCGTCAAAAAATCCTGCTCTTTCCTCCGCTGATGAATAATATATAAGGCTAGTAACGCAACAAATAGCCACTATCTGATTTGGCGCTACAACAAGTACGGCAAGAGCCCTACTCCCAATTGTAAATGTTTTGGCATCATTAGTTATTTCTCTAAGATTAGCACCTGTAACATGATGTATCCATGATTTCCGTTACGAATGAGAATGCAACCTTCTGGTTAAAGGGAAATAGGGTCAGACAGTTTAAAGACGCTCAAAGTGCAAGTAAGTGTAACCTTTGTAGTCAGTCTTTTAAGAGAAATGAATGACTATTATGATAAAAGAGTATTTGAAGCAATATTTAACATATTATTGATTCACCGAAGTTTAAATTGATAGACAAAGAAAAGTGTTCGAATGGCATCTGAAAGTTCGGAAAAATAGATGGATACAGGAAACATCTGAAAGTTCTTCTTGGTCCTTCAAAGAATGCAATTTACTTGAATGTTGTCTCATCTAGGATGCTTTCTTGCACCCTTTTTGGGGACATTGACAATTTGAAATACATGATGTCATGAAAACATTATCTCAATTTTTAGTTTTAACATTGACACAATTAGTAAAATAAAGCTGAATTATTTTAACATAGAGAAAAGTAAGAACTTACAGTTCCTTCAAGCGTATTTAGTAATGCTTGCTGCACACCCCACCCGATACATCTCTGCTAATGTTAAGAATCTTAGCATGTGGATATGAGGAAATAAACAAAAACTTAACGGATGGTACACATGAAAGGTGAATACCTGTTACTTCTGAAAGTGAACAAAATTTAAGCAAAACCTTCTTTGTAATATTGTCAACTTCATCGATATAAACGATACCCTGGTACTGCTACGCAGCTCCTACAGTAGTGTCATCAACCTGCATTAAAAAGGAAAAAATATATTATGATCAATTATATATTTATTAAAACAGCTTTCGCATCATAAAACTTGCAATCATTCCCAAAATAAACATTATTTTGAGAACTTTTAAACTGCATTATGGATGAGCTTCATGTTACCAATAACACGTAAAACTTGCTATCGTCTTTCATGTGGCAGAGTAAAACACTATTTTTTAGCAAGCCGACTTCAGATTTCAAATTAACCCGCACCAACTCGGTAAGTACCCATGCCAATAGGCCAAACGCGTAGACCATGAATACTATAAGATGACATATATAACTTCTGTTAAAAAAAATATTAGTGGGGAAGATGGAAAACATACTGATCCATACCACAGTGCATGATGTACAGTCCCACATGAACCTGTGAGAACATTTAATGCAAGTTCAATGCACAGCCGAAAGTTATTTAGAATTGAAGATGAGTACATGAAAATGGCAATAGACAATGTTCAATGCAAGTTCTTAACTATAATGTAAAGGCACTAACCAAACACCCCCTAATTCAAACTACCGGGAGTTCTTTCTTTATGCCAGCATGAAAGGGTCTACAGAACAACAACTTATGCTAAACAAAGATGTGTAAAACTAAATCTGTTATAATATGGCTCGATTGGATTACCTGATAAGATAAGAGGACTCAATCTTCACTTTCAATTTGTGTTATTGATGCACACATCAAACAAAGCAAAAGAATATAAATTAATTCATAGAGTAAAAGTAACCTAGATGATTTAGGAAACTTACACCTTCAATGATGGATGGAGATGAAAAGATATAGTCAATTTGCTGGGATCACTCGTATCATCTCTTTGTGTAGAGGAATCATCGCGTGCTTCATTTTTACCCTTAAAAACAATGACATGAACAAAATTATTTCATAAAACAAATCAAGGAATCTCTTGTTTCAATTCAATTCATCATATCATAATTATTAAAAAAATAATAATAAGCAATTGACAAAGAAAGGTAATGCGCCGAATCTCGACTCTTGATCATAAACCTTTCGTCAAACACATAGTACGCATAATATACGATCTTTAGATTTGTTCCAAAATGGATTTAAAATCCCCCAAATAATCAAACAAAAAAAAGACATATGTTCAAATGGGTCATATAAATTTTCGACAGTCACATATATGATCATTAGAATAAGCTACATTTATTTACCTTCAATGCGATTTTTTGTCTGCGTCTTGAGATGTAACACCATGTTAACATCAATCTACACAATATAGAACATCATTTAAAATGAAATGAATTGAAACAATAAAATCGCTGAAATCATACCCAATTAATCAAGAAAAAAAGATCAAAATTGACTGAAATGTGCAGAAAGATTATGGAAATTTAAATTTAACACTTAAGAGTCAATTGATCACGAAAAAAGATATTAAAAACAAATGTTATAGCATATAATAGTCAGAATTGTTTGATGATGATGGGGTTAGGGTTTATGAATAATATTGTATTCGGTTTGGGTTAACCGGATGACTCAATATTTTTGTTTAGCTGTAACTCCTGTGTAAATATGAAGAGTCGATGATGATGTAAATGGTTTTGAATAGGCTTAAGTTGTAACTCCAGGGCAAATACACATGCGTATGGCTTATGAGGGCAAATAAACAGACCGGTGGTTTATGGCTTTTATGAGTCTGAGTCATAAATACTCCAAATTAAATTTGGTGTACTCAATCTTTATATAGATATAGATTAACTTCGATGTGATGCATATCGCCTAAACCCCTTTTAGTCATACAATCGATATTTACAAAATCGTTTTACCAATAGTGAAATGTTTTTATACTTTGATCCTTATGGGTTATGTACAAATTCTTAGGTAAAAACATATATATAAATAGTTGATCCCAAGATTTATGTATTAACCAATAAGAAAGACATGTAACTAATAATTTAAGAAAATGGTAAGTTAAAACACAAGGAAAAAGTTAAACTTCAATATGACAAAATTATCGAACTGAATACAATGACTCAATGAAGGAAATTAACAAAACAAATTAGCTTATTTTCAAAAGTTTTGTTGGTAACCAAGTTTGGCTTTTCGTAGAGTTGTAGATGATTTTAAAGAGTGTTGATGGCTTTGAAGAGAGTTGTTGATGGCTGTTAGAGAGTTGATGATGTTGGTCACTAAGTTGTTGATGGTTTTTCATGTAGTTGTTGATGGCTCACTAAGTTGCTGATGGATTTTCGTAGAGCTTTTCTGCCAAGGACTTTTTCGAAGAGTTGTCGATGGCTATTTTGAAAGTTAGTTTTTTAATAGGGTTAGAGGGAGTTGATGATGGCTTTCATAAGGTTGCTCAAGGCTATGGCGTTTCATGTTTTATAGTTATAGCTTAGGCGACTTTCAACCTATTTTCTTTTAACCATTTTATTTATATGTTAAAAAGTTAACATAACCTAATCTGACCTATGTATAAGTCAATGGGTGAACCTCTACAAAAATAAGAATACAAATGCATAATGATAACCAAAATAGCTAGTTCAATAAGGCTTCCTTCCAGAATTGATCCATGATCAACTTATTGTTCAAGTTGAGTTGCTTTCTAGTAACCTCAAAATCATATTATGTTGTTTTTGATAGAAAACCACGTGTACAACATGCAGTAATTTTGAAAACAATTTACTCATTTGTAAGACAATGAACATTATTTGTCTGATTAAACAATGCAACAAAAGACTTTACAAAATTACTTTTACAAGTTAGTTTAATCCCTTGAGATCAAAATACACTAACATTTAATGAAACATGTACAATAACGTAAATCACATACCTGCTCAGTAAAAACGCGAACAACAAATCCTTTTGGGAGTCTTACAGCCCGCGTCCAGATTTACCAGGGAAACAAGAAACACTGTCCAAAGTAGAACATGCCAAATCCAGTATCCACACTAACGATAAAACAAACACCTATAGCTGCTAGGCTTAGAACCATGATCAATCACGTATAAATAATACCTTTACATGAACACTCAAAGTGATCATGTTCGTCCTTTGATGTGGCCGATGATCGGACGAGCAAGGGGAGGGGGAGAGGGTTTTAGGGTTATGAATATTATAATGAATGATTAATCTAAAACCTTTTATATATATATATATATATATATATATATATATATATATATATATATATATATATATAGTTATGATCAAATGAGAAGTTTTCTTAAAATAAGAAGGATAAGAAGTAACTATAACCGCATATCCGAGATGCATCGACTTAAATTAGATGCATCTTTATAATCTTAGATGCATTATAATGCATCATAATGTGTTTTTAGCTTTTAATTAGATGCATATACGTATTTTAGATGCATTTCATGATTTCTCTTATTTTTTGGTCATCTACATGTGCCAAAATCATGAAAATCAATTTGCACCATCTACACATCAAATTAACTTTCGAAACTCTATATAGTGAATTCTAGATGATAGAAATGTATTAATGAAAGTTGTTGCATATCAATTGTGTGGATTTTTATTTTTTTTTTTTTTTTTTTTAGTTATTTCTATTTTTTTTTTTTTTTTTTTTTTATTTTCTTTCTTTAGTCCTTTTTTTTTTTTTAATTTTTTTCCGATTTTATAGTCATTTTTTTAGTCACTTCTCACCACTTCTTATTTTAATTTACTTATCACTGGATCCCTACTATATATATATATATATATATATATATATATATATATATATATATATATATATATATACGTATATATACGTATATATACGTACGTATATACATAGGCTCCGGTTCGGTTAAGAAGGTTTTTATTTTTAGAAGATTGAGAAATCTATGTTCGAGCAAATTGATTCATATTTTTTGATTTGATTCACAAGTAAACATCATTTAATAGTGAATCAAAGCTATAAATCACAAATTTGATTACAAATCATTGTAAATTGAAGTAATGTAATGATTCTTTAAATTGTATAGAAGATTCTGTATTTTACTTATATTGCTAACAAGAGATTTTGTACACATTGGATTTGAATTTTTTTTACAATTTTGAATTTTAATCACAATTAAAAGGGTTTTACGCTTGAAAAACTTGAATCAAGTTAAAAATTTTTCATTTTGTGTGAAAAAACCTTTCAATTTTCTCAAAATAAAAAATCTTCACACATATATATATATATATATATATATATATATATATATATATATATATATATATATAGAATCCGGATCGATTGAGAAGGTTTTTATTTTGAGAAGATTGAGAAGGTTTTCAAAATCGATAGATTTTTAACTTTGATTCAAGTTTTTCAAACGTAAAACTCATTTTAATGTAATTATAATTCAAAATGTGTAAAAAAATATTTGAATCAATGTTAAAAATCTCTCGATTTTGCGATATAAGTGCAATACTGAATCATCTGTAGAAATTTACTGAATCATTAACATAACTCATATTTAACAATGATTTGTGAACCAAATTTTTGATCTATAGATTCGATTCATCATAAAACGATGTTTACTTGTGAATCAAATCAAAAAATATGAATCAATTTCCCCAAATAAAGATTTCTCAATCTTTTCAAAATAAAAACCTTCTCAATGGAACCGGAGCCTATATATATATATATATATATATATATATATATATATATATATATATATATATATATATATATATATATATATATATAATGATGTAATCCTAATCTAATAAGGAAACACAATTATACTTTAAATATAACTCTTATATTACTATAATTATTTTTTCCATATTTGAAATATAACTTATCACATAAGACAAATATAATTTCCATAAATCAAACAACCCAAATAGGGTGTTCGGCCGACCATGGGCCCATAGGGACGATCCTGAGCTTTTTGTCCAACCCACTTATTTAATTTGGTTATGTACTTATAGTCTTAATTAAGTACGATACTTAATTAAGCCCAATAAATAAACTATCCAATTTAACGTACTTAGTTGAACGATTCATTATACACATATACATATATACCAAATGTATGCATATACGTATTTCAGGTGTCTCACTTTATATGTGTAAACAATAACTAATATAAGTTGGTATGTTTCGTTATGCACACACAATGCCAACAGTTACGACATTAACTCTTCGGGTCTCCTTGAAAATTCCCTCCTAATACCAAAGTGCAAATGTCTTGGCATGTTGTGTATTTGACTAACAGGGTACCCGCGCAATGCGGCGGCGGGTACCCCGTGATTAAATTTTGCGGCAAGCAAATTATTTTCGTTTATACGTATTTTCTTACAATAACTTTACAAATTTGTAGAGTTGTTATATATCGAGCAAATTGAATCGCTACGAAAACTTGAGAAAGATCCAACAACTTGTACACGATGAAATTACATAGAGTTCCATATCATATTCTGTTGCCATTTGATTGTCGCCACAAAAACAAGTTATAACACACAAGAAAACTTATAATAGGCTGTTGCAAGTTAATTTAGAAGCTATGGAGCATTCGGCGAACATAAGAAGAAAAGAGAGCATTTCGTTATTTTTAGAATTATTCACACTCCATTCGCTACTTTCTTGGTTTACTTATCAAAAACCACCAAACCCACCACGAGATGGTGGCTGTAGACAACCGAAACCACCGACAACAACCAAAATCCCATCCCCGACTACCTGAAACCACCTAAATGACAGAAATATGGTGGCAATTTTGGCAGATGGCGATGGCAGTTCGTTTTTGTTTAGTGAATAATTAGAAGTTCAATTAAATGAAAAAACCAATTTACACAAGTAAATCAAGCTCCACACTGGCTAGTTACAATTAGAAGTTTAAAATAACTTTACATGTATGAAGGGAACCAAGTCTCACGATAATGCCTTCGTATGCAGCATGTATCTGTTTATGTGACTCGAATCAAAGACATAACCAAAGTAAACAAGAAAGTCACACCCATAGACTCGATGTGCATTAAACTAATTATAGTCAAAGATAAAAGGGTCATAGAAAGTAGACTATATAGAACATCTTTATCATGAAAATCATCTCCAGCATAGTCATGACATATCAAGATTGGCCTGAAATAGCAACAGATCAGCTAATAACGTTAAAAAAATGATAGTGGCGACCGATCAATGAGGCAGCCACTTTCTTTTACTGATGAGATAACTGCCAATGGAAAAAAGTTGTCTTATCTGTAGCAAATCGATGCTGAAACATCCCACTGCTTTTTCCATTAGAAAGGCAGAAGAACCAGATTCTTGTTTCAATCTTTGGAAGCAAGAGATGTATGCCTCCAATTGTGGCTCTGGAAAACATACACATTTGATCAATAAGATTCTATATAAAAAATTAAAAAAATAAACAGACACACAACATTTGTTTTAGGTTACAGAAAAAATGGAGAAGAAAGAAAAGCACAGGTATGTGTCACTGTGTGTGTTGGTGTTATATGATTTAGGGTCGGGAGTTGGAAGGGGTATGATTTAAATGGGCTTTTACATTTTTTAAATGGGCAGTTACAATATTAGGCTGTTACAAATATAAATGTAGAGACGTTTTGTAAATGGGCCATAAAAATAGGTTTTAAGTATGTTAGCAGTTACGTAGTAAATTTATGTATGAATATTTGAATGTTTAGCTTGTATAGATTTCTTAATAAAATAATATTTTTTACTTAAAATTATAAGTACTTCTAATTTTAAAAATTGGCTAAATGCTTTATAAAGTAGTATAGATATGTGAGTTCCTAAATATAATCATTAAAACTTATTAAAAAACAGATAAAATAATAGAACTGTCCAATTAATAATATTAATAATGTAAATACCTTTACTTTTTAGGATATAGAGCCCATTCTTTATTTTAGGTGCTACTAAATGAACATCATATTCACTGATAAAACCTAGTCAAACCTTAATATTAGTTGAGTAACCATAAAAGTTGTACCAAATTCTTGAAAATAGTAAAAACAAAAAAATAAATATATATTATCTTTTTAAATAAAATTCTCACACACACAGTAAATCTCTTTCACACACAATTATTTTCTTCTTCTTTCTCTATCTTCTTTCTCCATTGCTTCTTTCTCTATTACTCCGTATTTACTTTTTTGGTTTCCCACATTTGGTTGTATCTAGTATACTATGGTATTATTTTTAAAAAATTCTCTCATCATCGTGAGATTTAATTTTCCACAACCTCATATCCCCAACACCTCATTTCCAGCTAAGTTTCTCTTTTCCGACCTCCGTGCATGTCAAATTTTGGTCATGTTTAAAATAGGTTCTAAATGTGGTTCATCATTTGTCTAATCGGCTCATTTTATAGGTGATTATGATGTGTTTTTAATAAGTTTAAGATGAATATAAAGTTATAAACTAAGATCGATGATGATTATGGTCATGAACTCCGATGATTATGATGAATATCGACGTCGTAGAGGTTGGCGGAGTAGTTTTCAGAAATGGTGAAGTTAGGTGTTGGTTGATGATTGTGAGATTTCCATGAGTGGTTGCCAAATGGAGGATGTGTCGGGGTAGAGTTGTGGCTGAGACTTGTAGAGATGACAGTCACAAGCTTTTAGAGAGAATTGATTGAGAAAGAAGAGGTTTTCATAAAAAGTAAGATAGAGAACTGATAAACTAAAAAAATACAATTCGTAATTATTGCCTAGTCTAAGTGTCTAGTTAGTGAAAATAAAGTGTCTATTTAGCACAACCCTTTATTTTTAGGATCAACCGAAAGTTTTTCATATTTTTGACCAATTGCAATGATTCTAACAGGATCAAGATACACGTGTTCCAAACAAAAAGTTTAAATTGTTAGATGCTCAGAATTAAGAACAATGTGATACATTGGCAAAGTATATATACAATACATATTCATAGTGAAACCCTAATGGACTAAAACCTGAATTCGAAATGTTCCTTTATACAACGCTTAATGAAGTAATATTTTAGAGTGTTGAGCATCTATGATCAGTTTTACGCATTATGATTACACCTGTGGATACGTTAGTAAATGTTTTAATAGAAAAAACAGCTACTGCTTATTGTTATTGCTACTTTTTAATTACCAAACCCACCCTAAATCTTTTAAGATTTCATGGTCAATACTCAATAATTATTAGGGATGGAAAAAAACTTGAAACATGTGATATGGGATCGTAGTCAGGTTCGGGTTAAAAGGCATTAACGAGTATTTTAATCAGGTTCGAGATGGAGAGCAGGGCACGACAACCTCACGTCGAAACATGCATATACATATACATATATTGTATACATATAGTATTATGTTAATATTTACATAACAAAATATATGATCCTTTAATTTTAGTTAGTCTTTTATCTTTGTAAAATCACAAATTGTGATCATGGAAGATCGTTTAGTGTCATAATGTTAAGAGGAATTACGATTATTTAGAAAGGTAAGTTAAAGTTATCGTCATTTATATTTGATATTATTGTTAATTGCTTATATAGGCTATTAATTAATTAATTATTAAATGGTTCTTAATAAGTTACGGCATAAAATCATATTGCTAATAATATAAAGAGCAAGAATTTGGTGAGAAGAAAACTTAAAATGAGAATGATGAGAATTAATTTAACCACAAATCTGAGATGCATCGACTTGAATTAGAAGCATCTTATGCGGATGTTGCAAACGCAAAAGTTTTACAATCATCTTAGGCAGTGGACCTAACCGTTGTAGTGTAGTATAGGTAAGTCTGGGGGATTGATCGTTCTCTAGAGGAATAGTGAGGTAGGTTCGAAATGTATGTCACTTAAGTCTAAGGGATTGAGGGATATGATGATTCTTTTTGGTCTTTTATATTTTTATGAAAGCAAGTAAACAATCGGGTTTGAGAGGGGTTTGATTAATCTAATAACTACTCCTAATTAATAAAAAGACAATTAAATACTACGATTTAAACTATGATAATAAAGGTGTATTTACTCAGATGAAATTCTCCCTAATCGCGTATGTGTATTGTGCTTAACTAGTTACTACATTATTTGGTGGTTTGAAACTAATATGGTTCGGTTAAGCATTCACATCCCCTCACCCTTCTACACCTATGGCCAATGTCTATAAGGTTGCTCAATCGGACAGGAACACAAGTATAAAGCATTACGATTACCACTATCCTACATAATTCGACCTATGTGACCTTAGGTTGCCAAGTATCACTCAGTAGCCTAGAAGTTGCTTTTTTACTAACTTACACACACTTACAAACAAATCACCAATTAACTTGTCCATGCTTAGGTTTCTAAGTCACGTCTCTTAAAGGCCTTTAGGTTGCTAAATGACCAAGAATAAACCAATTACACGTTAATGTTGCCTAATCATGCAATACTAGTCTACTACAAAACAATCGATCGACTATAGTATGTAAACATATGGATCTTCGATCAAACATGCATAATATACATCAACAATCATCAACTAACACAAATACACAAACAATCATAGGGATTATAATATCTAAGCAAACATAATAAAGATTTATCCTATCATATTGAATGAAGGACAATCAAAATTATAATCAACAATTGTAATTGAAGACATAATCAAGATAAGATTTGATAGACAAACCATGGATTAAACGATGTTTAAAGTATGAATAAAGTACCCAAAGTAGCTGGAAAAACGCCAACCTAAACCCTAGAATCGGACTTAAGGTTTGGGGCCTGAAAAAAACAAAATTATGAGATTATATTTATGGGCATAGATGAGTCAGTTCGTTTTGACGACGTCACTACGATTTGTGACGATGTCGTCAAACCCTGATCAACAAGTTGTAGATTTTCTTGTTGTGGTTGTGTGGGCAGTTGAATCATCAAAATTCGAGTTCGTGTGAAGGAGTTATAATCAAAACAATATCTGATACTTCACGCGCAAGTTGAATGGTCATCTTTATCTTGTGAACTTCACAACAAACCGTGACGCCATCAGCCCGTCGAATCTTCTATGGGCTTCTCTTTGTCGGCTATGTTGACGTCGTCACCAATATCTGTGACGTCGTCCCTTTGATACATTGACGACGTCATGAGGAATTCCGACGTCGTCTCCACGACCCGTGAGACCTTTCTTGATCAAATTCGTGTAGAGTTGCAATGTTGATCCGTTTCTTCCCAAATTGAGCCAAAATGACGTGTATTTCCTCCAAATGCCTCCCAAATGCTAAAACAACAAAAAGAAAATGATTAAGTACATAATTTGGGCATATTTGCATGATTTAGGGGGTTAAATGACCCCGAAGAAGTGTATAAATTGACATCTCATCAGCATCTCTGTTAATTTAGATGCTAAATTAGTTTCGAAAGTGATTTTGAAGTGAAAACGATGCAAATACTACTAGCAACAAATGGGACGAAAAATACTTAGGATTAGCCTAATTTGATGAAATGCATATAACATATGTATATGCACCTATTCTTTTTAGTAGAAAATATGTTAGGGTGCATCTAAAAGATTAGGATGCATTTAATAGAAGTTGATGCATCTCCAATATGTGTTTATAGTTATTTCTCATCCTTTTCATTTTAAGATTTTTTCTCATTCGATCCAAAGTCATAATGTAAAAATAAGGGTAAATGTCATATATTACCAACGTACTTTCCATAAGTTCCCGACTTGAACCTTTTACTTTTTTATTAACACTGAAACCAACGTACTTTCAAATTTATAACCGACTTGAAACACATTATTTATTAAATATCCACGCGTATTTTTCTTTTTTTTTATTTCCACCCTGGCCTAACAGATTGACGTGGCATTTTTTTTGTTATTCCACCCTGGCTTATTTCCACTAACGGTAGAAAAACCCAACCCGACTTATATACCCCTATTTTTAACCCAACCCGACTTTCATAAACACCAAACCCTACTTTTGTTCTTCCCCAAATTCTAATAAGCCACCATTACAAACCCTAAAAACCCTTTCAAGCATGGCATCATCATCATCATCATCTTCCTATTATTCAAACCATAATTCAGCACTTGTTCCAACTAAATGTAAATGTCATCTTCCTCTAAGACAACTCACAACTTGGACCAAAGAAAACCCTTATAACACCTCGCGTTTTAGGTTCATTGTACGACGTCAATAAATTCATTATATATTTTTAGTAATGTACGTGTTTGCTTTTAAATCGTAATCGTTAAGTTAAATCGCGTAAGCTAAAAATTATCGTTCAATGTAAACGGGCATCAAACAATTAAATGTTTACATCAAGAAAGTGTTAAGTAATTATTTTGAGGATAATTATTAACTTTGTTCATTTTATTTTTATTGGTTGCGTAAAGTGTTTACGTTTCGCGATAAAATACGTTTACGCATTCCCGGAACCACCAAAACTTTTCTACGCTTCAACAAATACCCACAATTGTACCCAATACCCAAAATTTACAAAATAACATCACATATACACATATAGAACCGGATACATAGAGATGGATACAAAGAAATATCTAAATTCAAGAAACACATTCCTAGAATTCATGGGATAATGTCTATTTTAGGGAACCAAGAGTTGTTTCTACTTTTCCTAATAGTGAACTTGACCAAGACCTTCCATAAGACCCTCAACATGTCTTTGACTAGTCCTCTTTGTATATAATACATGTACTAGTAAGAAGTAAACACACACTCTCATTTTACAAAGAAAAACTTCACCATTCTCTCCCTTTTTCCTTCAAAACCCACGACCAACTTCCAAACTCATACCAAATCCATACAAAATTAATCTACAACATTTACACACATTCCTACATGATATCTAAGGTAACCTTAGGTGTTTAGAAGGTTTGGTTTAAGGTTTACAAGGGTTAATCAAGCAAGAAGCAAGATTAGGGTTTCATTTGGAATTAGGGTTTTCAAGGGTTGTAAGCTAGGGTTTGGTTTCTAAACAAGGGTTTAGATCACTTTTTTCATCACTACACTTCATATTAAGGTTACCTAAAACTCTTAATCTCTTTGTTTTCATGATTTTATGCATATATAATGTTTGTGTAGTTAATCACCATCTAAGAACATGTTTACTTGTAAAAATGGATTTTTACACTTGTTTATGATTTGGTAAACTTTTATATATGTTGTATGAATGTTCATATCATGTTATAATGGAAGTATAAGTAATGTACAAGTGTTGGTTATGTATAAAAAGTATATGTAAACAAGTTAACTAAAAAGTATACTTATGAAAGTTCATGGATAAATAAGTGTGTACACATTTGGATCTTGTGATTTTTGGACAATATATGGACTAATCATGGACTAGAGACCCTAAGGATGTAATACATGTGATTATGAGTGTTGTAATGGACTTGTAACAAAGTGATTAAACTTAAAAGTTAGAAAAACTCATTTTAAACACATTTTAAGAAAAAGTTCAAAACCTTCTGTTTGAAATTCGAATTTAACATATATATTTTATGATTTTATAAAATACTACATGTCACAAGGATCGTGGGCATGTAGAGAACTCGAAAAACCGATTTATAACGAAGGAAATACGCTAAAAAAACGTTTTACGTTAATGAAACGCGTTATAAAAGAAATTTTATAAAAACAAGTTATAAAATACTTTTGATACATAAGGTTTATTATTTTTCCCAGATATTACATAATTTATGATTCTAAAACAATAAGAATCGTAATTTTTCAATCAATAACGAAGGAGTTATGAATTTCACAAGTTTACGGTAATTAAAGTTTATAAAAATAATTTTATAAACTATGAACAGTAAAAAATTACTATTCATAACAGATACATATTTTTGAAAAATGTTATATTTTGATAAGATTTGTAATTACGAAGACGTGCTCGAAAGAATCACTAAAATCGGAGCTAAAACGGATAAAATACGATATTTACGGGTTTTACGATAACTAAATTTATAAAAATAAGTTTATAACTGACATGAACAGTAAAAAGTATTGTTCATCAGTAGGTTTAAAAATATGAAAATGTAATATTTTGATAACTTATCTTAATATGAAAGCGTGGACGTAAGAAACATACCAAACGGGCTTAAAACGAAGAAATTGCGTCGTTTTTACTATTGACATATTTATAAACGTTTTAACTTAATAAATACGATTTCACAAACGCAATTAGATGGTGATGTAGCTATATAAAATTGTATATGGTAGCAGTTAATCAAAGTGCTTAGTACTTATATGGCCTATATTGGATTAGGTTGCATTCGGCGTTTATCTAACGCATTTTCTGTGATATAATTGTTATCATACACACAAGGTGAGTTCATAGCCCCACGTTTTACATTTTAATGATTTATAAGTTTTGGGGTGAGAAACATATGCATGTTTTACAATTGGACGCAAGTGGACATTTCACATTTACGATTACGTGTCTGCCTAAGTAGTGATAACCCTCTGAGCCCATTATCATGAACTGTTAATTACTGTTATGAGCACGAATGTTATAAATAGATCTATTTGGGATTGACATCCCCATTCGGGTGAGTCATGCTCACTGTGCCGGTTTTCCGGACAACGAACGTATACCATGTCGGACATAGGATGTTGCCGGTTAGAACATCATCATAGGCAATGTTGGCAATTTATATTGCATTTCATACATGT
>BQNB010064887.1:0-35136 GCA_026074375.1 Tanacetum coccineum
ACCTCAGTATGATTTCTAACTCTGATGATCTTCCAGTACTTCCTAGTGCCTTCAGTGTAAATCTCCCAGTCAATTATTACATACTTAGTTTGTAAGGCTTCAACATTCATCCCTTGTTCTGGAACTATTATCATCATTTGTTGTAGCTCTTCGTATGATAGTTCATCAACTTCTTTATCTTTGTATCATGTTGTACCAATGAAATGGCAGGATCTTGATCAATTGTAGCTATCTTCCTCCCCTATTTGGAAGGATCCTCCAAATCATCTTCATCATCAAAGACAACAATTCTTGCCCTTCTTCTAGCTTGGCTGGACTTAGCTGGTTTCTCCAACTTTTTCACCTTCTTGATAAGCCTAGTATAAGCAGCACCATATATTTGCTTGGTCTGCTTCAAGTCTGTCTCCAAGCTCTCCACTTTCTTTGATAATGTTGTAGAGAAAACCATCAATTCTTATAGTGTCATACTGCCCTCGTCACTTCCAAGTGTGTTAACTCTTGGGAGAGGTGAATCATTAGACTATTTAGACAACCTCTCAAACCTAGTTTGAGCAGGTCTGTCCCCCAATACGATATCTTGGCGCTTGGGACTACCACCTGAACCAATTCCCTAAGGAAAAGGATCATTAGGTATTGTCGTGGATTGGGTCTTATTTATGTTACCACTGCCCTGCTCTACATCTAAGCTAGTAGCAGTAGTGGCAACCCTTTCCATACTGTCTCCCCTCTCCTCATGGACAGTCTCATCTGCTACAAGGGTTTGAGTAGGAGATCTGGGCTGAGGAACCATAGATTCCTATCTGGTTGTTCTCCTAGAGGTTGGTGAAACTTGTAGTTGTAAGGTTGATGGAGCACTGGTGGGTGTGTGATGGGACTCAACTGGGTGTGTTGATCCTTCACCCTAAACAACTGGGCCCTGAACAATCATTGCAGGAAATAATGGAATGTTTTCCCTAGTATAACCCTTAGAAGCCCTCTTCATATTGCTAAAAAGTTTTTGAGTGTGGGTAGGAGCAATATAAAGTCTTGTGTAAGGTTGAAGCAGTCTCTTGTGCTTGTTCAAAAACACTTGAATAAATCTTGGATACATTAAAAATTTGTGTTTACTATCCAAGTTTTTCACCATACCATCAAAAATCAGCTTAGAAAAATTAAATTTCTTATTAGTGGCCAAGCAAATAATAGCAGTTGCTATATTGCTACTGAATTGTTCCCAAGAGGTTTTGTTAGCCGTGTATTTATTAAAGTGATGGTCATTAAATATTCCCGAGCCTTGTATAAGTAAAACGTAGTTTACGGGAATTTCATTTAAGCTAGTTGGGCCTAGTTGTCGGGCTCAAGCCCATTTGTATTATTGACCGGCCCAACTCAAAGCCCACAAGAATAGTCCACTCTTGTAACTATTTATAGCCCTCTCCAAGTGTAGAGAGGGTGTTGCTTCTCATTTTTCTTTTTATGAACAAGTAACCATTTTTTCTTCTTTTTTTACTTTCTCTCTCTAAAATCTATTTTTCTTATTTTTGTGTTTGGTGATGAAATGATATCCTAACATGTGGTATCAAGAGCCAAGGTTGGGTGTTGTGATTTGTTTGTGGTAATTTTTTTAAGTTCTTTATTCGGAAATTGGTCTTTATGTTCATCTCGTTATCATAATTTTTTTTGAAACAAAGTGTGGTTTATTTTTCTCTTTTCGTGTCATTATCTTGCAACAAAGTGTCACTTTCTCTTGTTAGTATCATTTTCTTGAAACATTTGAAAGATCACCGAACGAAGGGAAAAACTCCACAACCGAACGAGTTTTTTTCTAAAGGACCGAACGAGTGCAACAACTATAGGACCGAACGAGGATAATTTTTTAAGGACCGAACGAGTTTTTTATATATAGGATCGAACGAGTGTCACAATTCAAGGACCGAAATAGATTTCCTTTTAAGGATCGATCGAGTGAATTCATTTGTGAACCGAACGAGAGGATCGAACCAGTTGGATCGAACGAACGGATCGATCTAGAGGATCGAACTAGTTGATCGAACTAGCGAAGGACCGAACCAGAAGACCGATCTAGCGAGGTTCGAACAAGCGTCGACCGAACTAGCAAAGGACCGAACCAGAAGATCGAACTAGCCACGATCGAACTAGCGACATTCGATCTAGCGTGGACCGATCTAGCATTCGACCGAATTAGCGAAGGACCGATCTAGTGTAGGACCGAACTAGCAGAGGACCGATCTAGTGAAATTTTTGTTTTACGGTTTTTTCTTGATTTTGTAAAATCCCGCGAAAGATACGATTTTTTCTCGGTTTTAATCAAAGATTTGTAAAATCCCGTGAAATAATTTTCCACCACAACATCTAATCACTTTACCCACTAAAGATCCTTGTTTATCATTTCACATCATTTTTTTGCAATGTCGACTCAACAAGATATTTATGCAGCCGGTTCTAAAAACCACCCTCCTATGCTTAACAAAGAGAACTACGTTCCATGGTCATCACGTCTTCTTCGGTATGCTAAGAGTAGACCAAATGGAAAGTTAATCTACAACTCCATTATGAATGGTCCTTATGTCAGACGAATGATTCCTGAACCAGGTGATGCAGACCGTGAAGTACCTGTTCTTGAAACGTTTCATGAACAAACCGATGATGAACTCACAGTAGCAGAAATTAAACAGATGGAAGCAGATGATCAAGCTATTCAGACCATTCTTCTCGGTCTTCCTGAAGACATCTATGCTGCTGTTGATAGTTGTGAAACTGCTCAGGAAATCTGGTTACGTGTGCAACAAATGATGAAAGGTTCTGATATTGGAATTCAAGAAAAGAAGGCTAAGTTGTTTAATGAATGGGAAAGGTTTACTTCCACTGATGGGGAATCGATTGAGTCTTACTATCACCGTTTCTCAAAATTGATGAATGATTTTAAGAGAAACAAACACTTTCCTGAAAAGATTGCTAGTAATCTAAAGTTCCTAAACAACTTACAACCAGAATGGAGTCGGCGCCCCAACAAGTAACCTCTGAACCGCGGACACAGACTTCCCACCCAAGGAAACTCCGCTTGAGGCTCCATGATCTTTCCTTAATGTTTTAGGAGGGTGGGATGCTTCACCTGCATCAACAGCAACAACTTTTCTCTTCATCTAACGTCTTGGCTGCACGAGAGCCACGTCCTCAATAATAGTATCTGCAGCCTCATTCATCGGCTGGATATTAACATTACCCGCACCACCCATGGAATCACCTTGATCTGTCTGATTACCACTGCCACCTTCATCGAAAAGCTTATCAACACTCGCTTCCAGCTCGCTCTCAGCACGATCAGGAGCGACCGGAAGCAGCGAAACTGTGCGGCCAACAATAGTCTGTAGCAGCAATGGCTCATCCTCATTTCTCTCTCGCTCAACAACCTTTACCTTTATAGGGTCCGCAGTCTGAATAAAAGCAAACAGGTCTATTTCTGCGACAAACAAACAAACAGTTAGAAGCCCAATAACATACAAATCAAAAATACAAGACACATATAGCGAAAAACACCCACCCTCTCCATCCCATCTAAAAACCGGGGATAAGTTCCCTCATCCAAGGTATAATAGCGGCTCAGTCCAACCAAGCAAAGGAATTCCTCAGGAAACTTCCGAAACGGAGAAGGATGAGCAACAAGTGTAGCATAATCCTGTGCATTAAAATCATCCGCTACTGGTGCAGGGTCTTTAGTTACATTCTTGGCAGTATGCCATTGGAAGCGAGCAGGGCAAGCAAATTCATCTACCCAGAAAAAATGATTGTTCTAGTTTTTAAGGGAATCGAGGGGCTTCGTTTAGCATACGCGAGCATTATCGGAACGTTTACTGAATGACAGCCATCCACTCTTTTTGGAGTTTATATAAAAACACCAGAATAGTCCAACGGTAGGCACAATCCCATAAACACGACACAAGATTTCAAAATGGGAAACCTTAGCCGCTCCGATAACGGAAAGTGGAGATATGTTGATGCGGAAATGTCTAAGGACGTCAACAAGGAAAGTGGATAATGGCAGCCTAAAGTTAGCAAAGTCAAAAAATCTAGTATATAACCTAATCTTCTCAGCAGGTCTCTCGTGCATCGTATCATCATAACTGGGCAAAATGGGATGCACTTCTTTAGGAATATGAAATGTCTCGCAGAGAGCATTAAGTGATGCTTGGGTAAGAACACACTTAACATCGGTAATAGTACTCATGATGAAAGAAAGAAGTCTGAGAACCTAACCTGAAAACTTGAACTTCTTCGAAGAAAGTGCGATGAAGACAAAAAATTATAAAGCTCAAAAGTTTTTAATAATGGCGAAGGCAAGGGAAGAAGTAGAAAAGACACAGTGAAAAATAGATCGAGTATTTATACTCTCAGTATAGTAAATGAGAGGTATCCAAGGATGTTTACACGTGGGCATGAACCCTGAGGTCAACGGCCAGTATGGAGAGTAAAAGATAGTGATGACAGTTGGGTAGTTGGACTAACCAGTCCAATCAGTCAGAAGGTGAAAGGACACGAAGAGACCACGTCACCCACGTCCCACCCAATAAGGCCAACAGAACGCCACGGAAGGACAAGTAAGCATGGAGGACGCAAGGATACAAGGAATACCGAAACCTGAGTCCAGTAATATCTACCGCACACAATAACATCGCACGCAATAGACATACTAGACTGGGGGGACTTGATGACGATAGATAACGTTGTAACAGCCTCCGGGCATGGACTACATAAATTATACATGGGCCCAAGCCCAACAAAACAATCGTAAAACATAAATGGGCCAAAACTAAGCCCAGATCGGCTGGCTACGGTCCGGAGACAGCAAGACTGACGGAAGGCTTCCATAAGACACTTCCGTAAGACAACGGAAGTCCGCTAGGTATGCCCAAGTCCACAAGTCATGATTATAAGCGGATGCTTATCCGATAAGGGTCCCACTTCGGCCCACTAACAGAAATGAGCGAAATATTAGGAAAACCTAATATTTGGCTCACCTATAAAAAATGGTACTCTGACACCCCATAAGGTACACAATTCCCTAATCATATTTCACACACATACTCTAATATCCTTTAAAGCGAATATGTGTACTTACTCTCACGCCAGAGTCTAATCATGGGGCCGTCCGCCATGGTAATACATAACGTTTTTACCTTTAATTGTACATGGAAATAATCTCATCGCTTGGTTTAATGCAAGAACTTAACCCATTGGCCCAACCCAATAACCATCCAGATCCATCTTTAGAACCCGTAACATATTTTGTACTAACAATAAGATAATCTAAAAACTTACATCATAATCTAAATCATATCTACATCTGTCAAAATAAATATCAAACCAAAACGTAAATATGTTTCAAAAGTAGTTATCAAAATAGTAACATCGTTTGAAATACTCATGATTTTGAATACTTTTACATAAACACAAAACTTCTTTGTCTTCGCGAAATTCCATGAATCCAGCGAGGGTGTTTAAAGTGATCAGAAATGGTATTAGGAGATGTTTTACCATTAACCATATACGTAGTATGTCTTAATTCCATCACCTAAAAGAGTATGGTCAAACAGACCAAAATTTCAAAATTTTTTAAAACTTCCCGTATTTTATTTTATTGTCCAATTTTAAAAATTTACCCTTTATATCTCACTCTATTTTGACAGATATTGCACCCACCCCACCTCAAACATTTACTACTATCACCACCAACAACCATCGTCTTATATGGCCAGCAGGGTAATGCACTTTGCAACAGACGAAGACGACGATAGGCTCCCTTTTTGTCTTAGCAACAGGCTTTCGGTGGTCTAGATTACCTTCATAACAGGTTTGCTTTATCTTTTGTTGTTATTTTGATATTAAAATGTATATATTCATCGATCTTTATATGTTTGCATTCTTATTTATAAGTAACATATGTTTTTGAAGGTTTAAAAGATGGCTGCTAGGATGTTTGTAAGAAGTGTAAGCCGAATGGCTCGACCCATCCTGTTAAGTCAACAGCATAACAAACGAAAACCGTTAATCGAAAATGAAACAACAAGATCCGCGATCCACAGAGCTAAAATGTCTTTGGAAAGCTATGAGCTAGCTAGATGCCTAGATCAATAACAGATGTGGTATAGTATTTTGCCAAAAATTAAATTTTATAGAAATTATAATCTTTAGGGGGTGTTGGTTTTAGCTTAATTTTGGCTTACAAGCTTATTTCTTTCTAATTATATGGTTCTTTTTCACTTTAAAGTCATAGTAAGCTCATACATCGGAAAATAAGCAGAATATATCCGAAACAAATAAGCTCAGAATTTCAATAATAAGCTAAAGCAAGTACCCACTGAGTGTGAGAGGAACATGGGTAGAGGTCACTTTGATACATATTGTGTATGGCGTCAAGTCTTCAGTTTATACTTTATAGTTTATATTAATAGCTGAATCCTATTTTGACTGACTAAGATTAGTTTCCGTGTCCTGATTTTTTGCTTTTTTTTATCTATTGAGATCTGAAGTAAATAGTACTTGTATTTCATTTGGGGTCCCTTGTAATATGGTCATGTTTAGGAGCTGCATCCACTGTGCTAGGTCATATTTTTTGATGTCGTTGAAATTGAGTTTTTTGAACTGGGCATGGGAATTGGGGAATTGTGGTAGATTATCATTGAGATTTTTCTAATTGTTGTAATGGAGACCAGGGTTGAAATGTTGAATAGGAATTGATGTGATGTATTCTAGGATATCAGTCACATGATCTCTCAGTTGAGCAAATAAGACCTCCATTTGAGATGGATTAGATCGGCCCTTATTCATTTTCTCTAGTCTCTTTTATCTCATATCGAAATCTTGGTTTAACATTGCACGCATTGTTGCGAGCGCATCACGCATCAGAGTGACGCAGTGGCAAAAACACAACGGGATTGTGATGCAAGTTTGATTCCGGGATGCACCGTGATGCTATCACATCACTTCGCAATAGTGTGATGCTCGCATCGGACTTGATGGACGCAATTGAAACTTTAGCCTTAATAAACTACTTGATGAAATATATAGAGACAGATAACTACTTTGAATGTTTGTTACTTTAAACTGGGATTTGACTTTTGACATTGTCCGCTAGGAATATTTAAGTTATTATTAGTGGATCGCAACACGCAATATAAAACCGAGGTCGAAATAGTAACATTGTCTGTAATACTCATGATCTTGAATACTTTTGCATAAAACCAAAACTTCTGTGTCTTCTTTACGAGATACCTGAATCCAACCAAGGTGTTTAGAGTGACTAGAAATGATAAGAGGAAATGTCTTAGCATTTAAATTACTGACATGGATGGTTGGTTGATATCTGAACAGGTAAAGTATCCCCCTTTGCAATGATCATTGTTTTCCACAATTTTATTGATGTTTTTAAATAAACTTTTCAATGCATATTTACAGTGTGTAGATAAAACAACGTTAACCAATAAGAGTTAAAGTCTACTCAGACAAATATGTAGATGTAGATATGGGGGCTGACTATGTTTGTGTTGAGGAAATAATTTATAACATTCAGTGAGGTTCAATGTTTAAACCTTAAAATGTTTAAATAGGAACGCACTTGAGATTGTATGGGCTGCTCAACCATTATTTGTAACCAAGTTTTCACAAATCATTTATTTCATGCATAGTTTGTTTTTTCATTAGCTTTATAAATTTCTTCTCTTGTTTTGGGTGTAACCTGAAATCATTACATGGGAGAAGGGTTAGGACTAGAGTGATTAACTTCTGGAACCATAGTATTGTGCTGATTGACAAGACACGAAATCTATGTTGGGAAACCTGCATACTTTTAATAGTATAAATCGAATAACATTAACAAGTAAATTAACCGAAATAATAACAGATAATAAAAGCAGTAAAAGAACGAGGCTCGTGTTTAACACGATTCCCTTAAAACAGATTCGCCGTCTGTTTCTCAGGGTACAACGTCCAAAGCTGTTGTACAGCCGGACTCGACAACTTGCTTGAAAGATCACCGGAAAGGACGAGTGTTTCTGATCGACGATACTGCTGGAAAGACCGCTCAAAAGCTGCTGCGTATGGATATATTCAACATTTGAATCTCAGGAACATTCTGGTGGCGTGTAGGCGAACCACCGGAGCTGCATTCGTGTCCGCAGGTCGCGCGGGCTCGCATGAGTTCAGTGGAACCGAACCCATCTTGGCCCAGAAATCCATTTTTTGCACCCCCCCCCCATCAGTGAAAGTATATAGGAGCTTGTCGTGTTTAAGAGGCCTTCTTAGTAAATATGACACCAAAATCCATGGGATTTTTCTCATTTCAAAACAGTATGTATCTAAACTTGAACTACACTTCAGCTAATCTCAATCTTTTGATGCTTTACTGATTGTCAGGAGTTCTTCTCTTGCCATCATTTGGAGTTAAGAAGCAATGCTTAGGGGACTTTCTTGTTATAATTCTACTCTTTTCTTTAAATTTCATTTCCTTAATGTACAATAGGGACATTGAACAAACCAAGTGGGAGGATGAGAGTAGAATTACCACTTGAGCTGTATTTGCCATCGATTTTCTAGTTTTCCTTGAAAAATGATGCCAATTTAAAAAAAATTGACATGTTTTTCTTAGTGAACTAGAGTAAATCATTGCCGAATGCACATTTACCCTTTATTTCTATTGGTGAGGTTAAGCCTAATGATTCCGTTTTCATCCATTATACAAAAATCCACCAAAAATATTAGTGTGTCGGTAGTATTGTAGACTTTAGAACTTAGCATGTACATCATTTCGAGACCTAATTGATTAGCATGAATAGATGGTTCGAGAAGACAACATTTAAGAATTCACCCACACAAGCCCATATGTGTAATGTTGTGTGTGTTTATCAACTTGTTACACTGACTAGTCGACCTTCCGTGATAAAACCTTTTTGTTGCACTTATTTTTAATGCAAGATACCCCTAGATCACCTTGTTTAGCCAATCTCTTGTTTTTACCCAACATTATATGTTTTGTTACACCATTTCGCCTTAGTCAACCCTTTAGTCTATATTTTCTTTGTGTTGAAATTCCTGGTTACTCAAAGTCTATGGTTTGCGGAAATGGGTTCGAAGATTTTGCACTTTCGTGGAAGAATTATCATATTATGATCATTGAAGACCCCTCGATATTGTCACTTTCGATACTGTTCATCTCAAGTGGGGAGATGTATTATTTGTATTTGTTACAGGAGTATTGTTGAAAAAAATTATGTGAATAAACTCCTATTGTATTGTTATAAGTTGGTTACATGTTATAAAACCAACTAGTTATGAAGATGGTGCAACTATAAGCCATCTGTTGATTTTGGAGGATGGGCTAGTATGATCCGCAAGACTTCATACTACATCCAACACTAGCCCATTATCGAGTACGATCAGATTTTCATACTTGGACACTTGAAATATGGATGGACAGTAGCCAGTTATGACCATCTTAGATTATATATGACTATTTGTTTTGTGTTTTATTTATCACCAATTAAATGTGTATCATATGTCTTATCCTACCCTTTTAAAACAATTCTAGCCTTTAGCTAGATCGAGTTAAGGAAAGAGCAATCACATGCGTCTTCTCCATGGATTTGGACAAGCATATGTGGTTTTGTCTCCTTTTCTGAATCAGTGGTATCGGAAAGAATCAAACAATTGTTCAAGCCTGTGTGTGTCACCCATGTTGCCTTTAAGGACTGTTTAGACCCTAATTCTAACTGGTGCAGATTTGTGAAGCTTATGATAGAATACATGCTACGACTCTCTGTAGTTGAGCGATCACCCAAAAATGAAACACTTAGACTAGTTTGAGAGTTGAGTGATTTTTGATCCCCTTTTCGTGAGATGTTCGACTTTGATGTTTCTAGCATAAGTATAATATAAATTCATTTCTTCGAGTTAAATTAGGGAGATTTTTTTATAAATTATTCTAACAGGTCTACTTAAGGGCAAGAAGAAGTAAAGTGGGGGAATATTAATAACATCAAATAGTTAATACTTTTTGGTATCAAATTCCCTCTCAAAATGCTTGTAAATATTGTATTAATGACTGAAATGATACTTAATCAATTATTATTTTGTTTACAGGAAGAAAACAAGCATTAAGCAAGAAACACCAAAATTAGACGAGAAAATCAAGTAAGGACGGATTCTCAAGGTTGGTTACGGCGTAACTACCTCGCAAGAGTTACGCCGTAACCTATTTAAGGCAAGCGTGTCAGCATCTAGGTTACGGCTTAAGTACTTTGTAACATTTACGCCGTAACAATGCCACATCAAAGAAAGATGACTCATCCTAGTCACCATTACTGCGTAACATGTACGTTTGAGATACGTCGTAACACATTTTAAGCCTACGGAATGGAAGCCCAACTCAGCATGGTTACGGCGTAACCAAGTCTAAAGGTTACGTCGTAACAATATCGAAATATATAAATAGAGCCCTCATTTTGCATATTCTACATCAACCCTTCTACCACAGCATCAAAGGGCAAACCAAGCTTCCATTAGCAAAAGAAGTCCACCAAAAGTCCAAGGGAGAAATCATTAATCTTACTTTTTGTATTTATTCGTTCATTACGCATTATGTAAGAATTATGAGCTTTCAATCCATGATTACCTTCATTTATTCTTGTTGTATTGTTACCATGAGCGGCTAAGCACTTCTAGTGTTGGCCTAGCTATGTAATTGATATTGTTATGTTGCTTGTTTCCTGTTTATGTATCGTTTTATTAGATATCGTTATTGTTTGTCATTGATCCCTCAGTTTTGGTAGTATTGAGGGTGGTTTAGATCCTGCTAATTCTCTTATTAGGCGAACTAGCTGAACTTAAAATTAGCAAGGTACTATGATAAGTTGGAATCTATCTCTAGTGTAGGAATTAACCAAATTGTCACCTTTATCACATTAAATAATTAAAAAGCTCAGGAACTCTTTCAAAGAGGGTTTATAATCTATCTAGGTCATAGACAGGTCTTTTGGATCATTGGAACTTAATAACTACAACTTGGATAACCTACCTTTGTGACTTTCAGGGGATTCAGAATCACATGAAGTATAGAACAGACCCCAAATGCCAATTCAGGTCTGTTTATATTAGAACACTAATAAAACGATATCTAGAAGTTGCACTAGGAAACAGGACATAACATTAGTAATTGAAATGCTAAGGGGTGGGGGTGGGGGGGGGGGGGGGGGGGGGGTGGGGTTGGGGGGGGGGGGGGGGGGGGGGGGGGGGGGGTGGGTGGGGGGGGGGGGGGGGTTACAAGCTTTTCTCCTTATAGCCTTCACATCAATTTACTTTTTCGCAATTTACTTTCCTGTTAAATTTCAAATCAATCTCAAAACCATTTTCAAAACCGTGACATTTCAAATTAAAACTAATATAAACTTAGCTCTTGGGACGACCTCGGATTTACCAATCCTACACTACACACAATCAGGTGCCCGTTAGTGTGTGTAGACATCAATGAACGAGTTTTATAAATTTGAAACTTGTCAAATAATTTCTTAAAATATTTTACGCATCAATAACATCCACATTATCTCCTTCTAAAATATCATCTTAGACTAGATTAGTAACACCAATGTTGTCAAAAGGAACATACATGATAATACAAACAAATGCACATCAACATCAGGCTTTACAATTTCATTTTCTTTATCTACCAAAAAATCAGCGTCATCATCATCATCAGTACCTGCATCTTTACTAGACTGAACATCATATTAAGTTTCATATGCACTATATGATCCCTTCAACATCATAAAAGAAGTGTCTATCACCAGGAGCTGATTAATCTTCCTGACCATTACCATGTTTAACATGTTCCCCAACTTACATAATTTTAAACTATAACCTCTTCCACGATGGGTTCCTGAGTTCTAACCTCTTTTATAATTGATTCCTGAGTTTTAACCTCTTCCACAATGGGTTCCTTCTACCAACATCTATTTCCTCAAACACATGTTTCAGTTTGGGAGACATTTAGGTCTACAGGTTCATTTAAGTTCAAGTTCAAGTCATCAACTCCAAAAGACTCATCATGACTTAACCCAAACTGTCTATACCACTCCTCGCAACATCATTAAATCGTGCCTCTCCATCTAATTTAGTTTCCTCAAATGGTAGTTGCCTAATCACATCTTCTATAACCTGACTAGTAGTTGCTTGTTGTGAGACAAAACTCAGGTTTATGTCACTAAACCCCTATTGTATTGTTGGAAGAACATGGTTTTGTGTGTCAACTCCTTGTACACCACTCAACTGTGTATATTTAATGACAAACTCATCAGTAGGAGGGGTTAACATACAATGAGGCATACACCTAGGTGTAATGGACTCACAAACAGAATCCTTACAAGGTGTACTAGAATCATGTTGAGGCAAAGACCTAAGCGTGACAGAGTCACAAAAAGGTTCCTTAGTTGGTGCACTAGAATCATGCCATGTCAACAACAACAGTTTTTAGATCTATGTTCAATTGTTTGCATTGCTACCAGGATCATTAGTAATATCTTCTATTGTTGCCCTAGCCCGTGATGGTGACCTATTCTAAGAGTCTACAACCATAACACCATGTTCTATATAGACCTCAATCAACTTAAAACTTCTAACAAAGGTAACCAGGAAACAAACATCCTCCCCATATGTCAAAACATACAACCCTTCATCTAGACTAGTCAGTGGTCTAAGATAATTATACTACACGGGCTCAGACTTACCTGTATAACCTAATTGAACAACCATCATGCTCAATGCAACAATAGTAAACAGATCGATATCAACCATATAAAATATGTCGACATGACCATCGACATACATTATGTCTGGATACCTTCGAAAATTTCCACCATGATGTATCCGAATAAAAAACATATTGGGTGCATTATGTGAGAATAAAAATCAAAAATTAACATCATAAATCGACAATAAAACAACTAAAGAACAATACATTTATAAACAATTAAACTTTAAGCAAAAGGGCTTTAAATAATTACAATATGCCGATTCAAGATCTTTAATTAGTTGCTCGGTGGTGTCCGTCTACTTTCTTTTGCGGAGCTTCCATCCCGCTAATCCCATTAACACCATTGTATGTAGAGTTTGAACGCATAAAATATATATAGGTATGCTTTGTGAGTGAGTATGAAAAATATTTGGGCGGGAATAATCTTGTGAAATAGTAGGGATCAGAGTTGTTAGTGAAGTGAATCGTAAAAAAAACTTATTGTTGATGTGATGGGAAGTGTACATGTGTAACAAAAAAAGCTCATGTATAAGGGACCAACGGTGCAACAAAGTTTTTATGCAAAATTACCATAATACCCATTACTAACGGAGACACATAACGACCGTTCATCCCTTTGGACCAAACATGCATCAAAATGACGACTTTTGTGATCATTTCCATTGATTTTCAAAATGGGAGACTGAACGAGTAAACGGGGTGAAGTAATGAAACGAACTGTGTAATTTACCCTTGACTATATTTCGCTGCTTTATTTTTATACTCTAATTACTCACTATTTAATTCTCTTCATTTTTGCCACCCACCATAATCTTACTTTCTCTTCTCTATTTAGTCCTCTCCATCTTTCCCATCCACCAAATACCCCACCCTCATTTCTCTCTTAACCTCCTAACACCCATCATCTTATCAAGGTTATGCACTTTGCAATTGATAAGCTGCTATCTACTATTTCACATGCCTCTTGTGATGTTATCTGTTGACTAGACAATCTTCATAAAAAAGGTTCGTTATTTAATTATTTGTTTGGTTTGATATGATCAAGTTTTTTTTATTTTGATGTAACTATGATACGAGTAGATTTTGTTGACTATCGTGTTTCTTGGTTTCAAGCTTCATTTCTTATATTCTTGTTCTGATCTTATATGTTGTATTATTTTATTTTTTCGTTTATTAAAATGGAACACAGAAAAATATAGGCAGTGCATTTATTACTACACAAAGTTGTTTTTTCTTCTTCTTGTGATGTAGTATGTGTTTTGAACAACTTTATGTGTGTTAAAGATTGTGTTCTTTGTAATTTTTTAGTTATTTTTTTTGGGTAAAGTATTTTTTAAGTATTCCAACTTGTAGGTAAACTAAATCCTATTAATACTCTTGATTTGTTTTTGTTTTGCCCTATTTATTGTAATTTAATTCATGTAGATAACGGATCTGGTTTACTAGAAGTTTTATCTAGATACCCAAAATGGGATTAAATTAAGGGTTAATAACATGTAATAGCAACTTACTAGTTCCCATTTGCTCACTTGTTGAATATAATCACAAAAGTACTACAATACCATCAAACTTTCAAATTTTTGTTTATTATCATACGTATGCTTACATGTCTTTATTGGCAACCGGCTACACGGGTTAAATTGAGTGCGTATTTTTTTATTTTTTATTTTAAGTTAATTACACGAAGTTAAGTGTTTCAAAATACCCATCAAACTTGGTCAAAATTTTCAAAATACCCATCAAACTTTCTCAAATGTTTCAAGATACCTATCAAACTTTCTCAAATGTTTAGTTATCATACATGGACCAATCTGACGTAGATCATAATAGTACAAATTTATGACGTGGCATGTACATTAGCTCACGTGGATTTTAGAGGTAAAAAACAGGTTTTTACTGATAACAAACAAAGTTTGATGGGTATTGTGGTATTTTATTTGATACATTACTAATAAGTGAACATTTTAGTAAGTTGGTTGATGTTACATGCCATTAACCCAAGCCGAAACAAATAAGCTGATAAGCCCGATAATAAGCTAAAATAAACACCTCCTTAGTGAGAGGGGAACATAAACTTCCTTCGAGCGTAGTATGGGTAGAAGTCACTTTGATACATGAAGGGTATAACATTAATTATAGCGGTTCATACTATTAGTAGAATCCTATTTTGGCCAAGTACAGTTAGTTCCGTGAATCTGATGTCAGAGTGCATTTTACCTTTTGAGAAACTCGAGAGTCGAGAGTTTATAGTACTTATATTCCATGGTTGGGTCCTACTTGTAATCCGGTCATGTTTAGGGGCTGCATGGACCGTTCAAGGTCATATATAGTTTGTGATGCGTTGAAATTACTTTTTCGAACTAGCGTGTTAATTGTGGTGGATTACGTAGATTATCACTGAGTGGAGGGAGTCATTGTTTAGAGACTTTTGTTGATAGGAATTGAACTTGGGGATGTTGCTAACCATAAAGATAGTTTGGAGCTAAAAGAGACAATAACAAAGTGTGAGAATAGGTACTTTTATGAAAGTTAAAGCTTGGGGGTGTTTGTTTTAGCTTAATTTAAAGCTTGTGAGCCAATTTGTTTCTATTTATTTTGAGCTTATAAGCCATAATAAGATCATAAGCATAAATATAAGCTTTCGAAATATAAGTTGATAAGCGTAAAGCTATGTGCTCATTTAAAGCGGTAAAGCAGCTTCATTATTTGGTTTTCCAGTTTTAAACCGAAACCTGTCCTGAATGGAATTTGGTTTTTGGTTTGGCTTTGGCTCATAGTAATTATGATATCAATTTAACTCCATAGTAACTATGCATTCTTTGGTATGTTTTGTAACTATCTATATTCACTTGTGATATATGTGTAGTTTTTCTTCTATGAATATTATGGATGAAGTTTTGTTGTATTATGAGCCTTAATGGTCATATAATCAATAGAGAAACTGAATGATAGTTTTATCTTGTTAGTCACCAGCATATTCGGTTGGTGAGTAATGTAACTAACTAACCAAAACCGTTGATCGAAAATGATACAACAAGACCCGTCATCCAGAGAGCTAAAATGTCAACCATTGTGAAACCAAAGTGTATAGTTGTTTCTAAATCAACAAACCTTATCAACTGTTTTGCTAACCATAAATAAAAACAATTAAGTTTTTCTATTTACTTTAGATTTCCTCATTGACAAAGAGTCAATTTAACGAGTAGTTGCCACAAATTTTGTGGCAGATTTAGGTTTCTCTTCCTGTTGGAGGTGCGTTTAATCCTTATAATCTATTTTACTTGGCTATTTCAACGTTCTATAATATTATTAAACCATTTTTTATTTATATTGGTTTGACAGGCATTTTTGGGTATTTGCAAAGAAGCGCATGAGAAGAGAAGTTGTAGACGTGCTTGAGAGATTAACTAAAGGAAATGATTTCAAAGTCTGAATGGGGAAGAAAGGTATCACCACATAGGTTTGCGCCTCGGGTTTTGGCAATGCGGATCTGTTATGGCGAAGAAGGAATTGCTCATCAAATGTGAAACAACAAACTTGTACGGGATGACTATTGAGTGTGATAAGAGTGTACGGGTTTTAGATTAGAAGAAGTATGATATAGGCTTGGTGGCTAAATCAAAAAATGGTCTCGCAAAAGTGTTTATTCCTTTCTTAAAGAAGCGAGAAGTTTAAGAAGTCTGTTTATTTGCAGAATACTCACTTTTCATCTGTTTTGGGTTGTTTGTTTGAGAGAGACGCTTGTTTTACTTGAATTTTACAAGCGGTTTTATCAAACCTCTTGTAACATTCGAGTATAACAAGCAACTCTCTTAAAGAAACAACCCCAAAATAGATGAAAAACGAGTATTCCTACAAATAAACAAACATTGTAAACTTCTCACTTCTTTAATATAGGAATAAGCACTTTCACAAGACCATTTTTTAATTCATGCATCAAGCCTCTCATATCATACTTCTTTCAATCTGAAATCGGCACACTCTTATCACACTCAATAGTCGTCTCATGCAAGTTTGTTGTTTCACCCTTGATAAGCAATTCCTCCTTCACCAAAACAACCTTGAGATCCTCATGGCCAAAACCCAAGGTACAAACCTGTATGGTGATACATTTCCTCCCCCTCCTGACTTTGAAATTCTTTCCTTTAGTTAATCTCTCAAGCACGTCTACAACTTCTCTGTTCATGCGCTTCTTTGCAAAATATCTACAGATGCATGTCAAGCCATTATAAATAAAAATGGATTTAACATTTCTATAAATGGTTGAAATAGCCAAGTAGAATAGCCAAGAGACGAATAAAGGAGCCTAGAAGGTCAGAAAAGAGCCTCAAGATCATAGGAAAACTCTTGTAATCTTCGCGCAACCGAATACGCGTTTGATTAAGGTTTCTTTATTTTAATCATTCATATATCAAACCGTGTGTATTTTTACAATGACTATCAGCTGATACCTTTAGGTATCAGCCATGTTTATGAAGATCTAATGTTTGGTTTGTTTATCTTGATTACTTAATTTATCGTTGATTGTTTGATTATGTTTATCAATTTATATTCGTTTACGTGCTTAAGTATGCGACCTATCATTTAATTGGGTCTAGTCCTACATATTTAATGCGCTGCAACTTCGGTGTTGTTTGGGCGTAGGCTAAGAGTCTGGGATAGCTCTCCATATTGCAATTTATATATCTAGAATCATAGGATCACAAATATTGACCTATCTTTGCCCTTTGATTGTGAGCTTAGTTGAGCCATAAGGTGACCTTAGTACCAACGAGTACGTTCTAATCAATTGGTAAGGACCCGGATAATGGACTACTAGTATATAAAGAGTCGTTAAGGAGTAAGTGGGTAAAGTCTCCATGAGCTAGGGTTTAGTAGGAGCACCATTATTAATCTCCTAAGATAAATTATAATCAACAAATGCTTGCTTTATGCGGATGCGTCTAATTATGCCAGGATTAGCGTGTCTAGGTTTTAGGAAGATGTACCGCCTAAGTCTAGGAATGTATGCCCCTGCGAGATAAGTCAATCATTGCACTATTAAACAAACCAGCATCTTATCAGATAATTCATGGTTGATACGTTTTCCTTACATTAGTTCCTGACCGCTTCTCTATCATTTGCTTATTTTCATGTGTGTGTTTATTGTTTTACTTGTCATCAAAACCTTATGTTAGATACACAAAACCGTGCCAGTCTCTCTGGCTTAAAACCCCCCCTTTGCATTAGTTTTAGGTTTAACTTAGATAACTAAAATACGGATAGGATAAAGATATTAGCACTCTCGCTCTTAGTGATCGACACCCTACTTACCATGAAACTCCATCTGACCGGGTACACTGCCCGTTAAAGTGTTATTTTTAGGTATAGTCGGCATAAAAATTCATAACACCTGACCACAGCAATTAGCAGCAGCAACATACTCTGCCTCAGAAGTAGAGTTGGCAACTATAGTCTGCTTCTTGCATTGCCATGAAATCAATCTTCTTCTAAGAAATTGACAACCTCCTATTGTGGATTTCCTGTCTAAGCCAGCTCTAGCATAATCATTATCAAAAACGCCTCCACGTCAAATGGTGAATCTCTAGGATACTAAAGGCCCAATTTAGATTGACCTTTCAAGTATCTAAAAATGCTCTTCACATCATGAATATGTGAAGTCTTTGGTGTAACTTGGAACCTTGCACAAGCACAAACAGCAAATGTTATGTCAGGCCTAGAAGCTGTTAAGTACATCAATGATCCAATCATTAATCTGTATAAGTGAACATCTACAGCTTCAGCTTCTTCATCCTTAACCAATGCCTTATTAGTCTCTATTAGAGTTCTTGTTGTCTTCACAGTGGCAAAATCAAACTTCTTCAATATTTCAGCCACATATTTGTCTTGGGTAATGAAGATTCCATCATCCTTCTATTGTACTTACAATCCTAAGAAGAAAGTGAGTTCCCCTATAGAACTCATCTAGAATCTCTTATGCATCAAACCTTCAAACTCATCACATAAAGACTTCTTTGTGGACCCAAAGATGATGTCATCTACATACACTTGCACTAATAGGATGTCACTCTTGTCCTTCTTGATGAACAATGTCTTATCAATGGTGCCTCTTCTAAATCTATTTTCTAAAAGGTAGGTAGATAGGGTCTCATACCAGGCTCTAAGAGCTTGATGTAGACCATACAAAGCTTTTTCTACCTTATAGACTTTATCAGGGAAATGTGAATCTACAAAACCAGGAGTTTGGCAAACATATACCTCCTCTTTAATAGTACCATATAAGAAGGCACTCTTCACATCCATTTGGTACAAAATGAACCCCATATATGATGTATAGGCCAAAAATAACCTGATTGCTTCTATCTTAGCAATAGGAGCAAAAACCTCATCATAATCAATGCCTTCTGCTTGGGTGTAACCTTGTACAACCAGTCTTGCCTTGTTTCTAATAACAATTCCTCTCTCATCTTTCTTGTTTCTGAATACCCATTTTGTTCCAATTGCCCTCTTGCCATAAGGTAGATCAACCAGTGTCCAAACCTTGTGAAGTTCAAATTGTAGAAGCTCATCTTGCATTGCTTCTATTCAGCTTGGATCTTCCAGAGCTTGAATCACCTTCTTAGGTTCCTTTTGAGAGAGAAAATAGGAAACAAGCAGCTCTAATAATCTTTATGATTTGTTCTTCTCTGCTTGTTAATGTAGCTCACCAAACAATGTTCTTCAAGATTTTGTTGTGACATTCTTCTTGTTAGCGGAGTTGAGTGCAAGTCTCCAATTATTAGTTCAATTAGATGATCTTTGTTAATTCTTGTTGTGGGATTAGAATTGACATTCATGGTTATCTCCAAGTTGTTGAGGTCAGCCTATCTACCCACATCTTCATCATCATATGCACCAGCAAAACTTCCACTGTTATCATCAATTGGAGATACATTTGGAACATCTGGAAGAGTAAATGCATTTTTTAAAGGAGAAATTGTTCAAATAGATGATCCTCAAATGCATTAGAAGCATCAGCAGCATTAACTGGTGATGATGGATCATCAATAGTAAAAGATGGTTCAGCAGTACTAACAGGTGTACCAACGGTATTAAAACTATTAGTACTGTTAGTCTGTATTTCCTGTTTAAGTAGCATTTCAAACTCACTTCTTGTGTCTTGTTCATCCTCCTCACCTTTATCAGAGGCTCCACTTTCATTCACTACTGTAGGCTTCATACCAACATCTTCTTTACTGTCATTAGGACCTTGAGAGATTAATGGGTCAGTTGTGCAGAAAGGTATCAGGATGTACTCTTATTCAGGTTCTGTCTTCTTTTCAGCTTGACCTGCAACAATATTATCTCTAGTTCCTTCAATACCATTAGTTTGATTTCCTACAACAACTGGCATATAGTTCATAGATATTGTCAAAGAATCAACATCAAAAAGCCAATCTGGTCTATTTCCTGTCACATTAGGTTCATTTTCAAGAAATCTAATGTTTAAGGTCTCTTTAACTATCATGGTCCTCTTATTAAATGCTCTAATAGCCTTGCTAACCATAGAGTACCTAACAAGCTAAGCAAGATCTATTCAAGTGGGATCAACAAGTGGTATCAGAGCTTGTTGAGAAACTTTGAATAAGAAGAAACAATCTACACAAACCAGATCTATTGTTTGTGAAGACATGGAGGCAGTATCTTCACCAATGGTTGCTGCTGCAAAACTTCCAGTGCTCAATCCAAATGAATTTGAGATATGGAAGATGAGGATTGAACAGTACTTCTTAATAACTGATTATGCTCTTTGGTAAGTAATCTTAAATGGTGACTCACCTCTGCCAACAAGAACTATTGATGGTGCTGAGACAACAGTACCTCCTACTACTACAGAACATAAGCTAGCAAGGAAGAATGAGTTAAAGGCAAGAGGTACTCTGTTGATGGCTCTTCCTAATGAACATCAACTAAAGTTTAACTCCTACAAAAGTGCCAAGTCTCTGATGGAAGCAATAGAGAAGAGGTTTGGAGGTAATAAGGAGTTAAAGAAAGTTTAGACGACACTTCTTAAACAGCAGTATGAGAATTTCAATGGAAACAACACAGAAGGACTCGATCAGATTTATGATAAGCTGCAACAACTTATCAGTCAGCTAGAGAACCATGGAGAAACTATTTCTCAAAAAGATTTGAATCTGAAGTTATTAAGAAGTCTGCCATCTGAGTGGAAGACTCATACCTTGATTTGGAGGAATAAACCAGATTTAGAAACTCTAAGCATAGATGACTTGTATAACAATCTAAAGATTTATGAAGCTGAAGTCATGAGGTCATCAAGCTCAAATCAAAATTCACAAAATGTAGCTTTTGTGTCTTCCAACAACACTGGCAGCACTAATGAAGCATTTAAGACTGCTCATGGTGTTTCTGCTGCTAACTCTAAGGATAATGCTTCTACTTTACCAAATGTTGATAGTCTAAATGATGCAGTGATCTACTCCTTCTTTTCTATTCAGTCTAACAGTTCACAAATAGACAATGAAGACCTAAAGCAAATTAATCCTGATGATTTAGGGGAGATGGACTAGAAGTGGTAGATGGCAATGCTGATAATGAGAGCAAGGAGATTTTTCAAGAAGACATAAAGGAATCTAAGTGTTAATGGGACTAATACCATTAGCTTTAACAAAACCAAGGTGGAATGCTATAATTTCCACAAAAGAGGTCACTTTGCTAGGGAGAGTAGGGTTCCTAAGCAGCAAGGCATCAGAAACAGGGAAACAACAAGAAGGACTGTGCCTATTGAAGAAACTAATTCAAATGCTTTAGTATCATAGTGTGATGGCTTAGGCTATGATTGGAGTGATCAGGCTGAAGATGGACCTACCAATTTTGCACTTATGGCTTATACTTCTTTAGGTTCTTCAAGCTCTTCAAGCTCAGACACTGAGGTATCAACTTGTTCTAAAGCATGTTTAAAATCTTATGAAACTCTCAAAGAACATTATGATAATCTGACAAAAGATTTTAATAAGTCTCAATTAAATGTAGGAGCTTATAAAGCAGGTCTAGAATTTGTAGAAGCTAGACTAGAAGTATATAAAAAGAATGAGTCTGTTTTTGAAGAGGACATAAAGATTTTAAAACTTGATATTAGGTTAAGAGATAATGCACTAACAGAGCTTACAAAGAAATTTGAAAAAGCTGAAAAAGAAATAGATGATTTAAAACTTACCTTAGAAAAGTTTGAAAATTCATCTAAGAATTTAAGCAAACTGTTAGAGATTCAAGTAAGTGATAAGTTCAAGACTGGTGTAGGGTTTAATAGTCAGGTTAATGATAAGTACAAAATAGGTGAAGACTATCATGCAGTTCCACCTCCTTATACTGGGAACTTCATGCCTCCTAAACCTAATTTGGTACGTGCTGATGAGGATGAGAATGAGACTGAGTCTAAACAGAGAAAACCTAGTTTTGCTAAAGTAGAATTTGTTAAATCTAATGAGCATGAGAAATCATCTAGGGTGTCTGTTAAAGCTAAATACCCTAGGAAAAACAGTCAAAGTCCTAGAGGTAACAAGAGAAACTAGAATAATTTGATGACTCAGAAATTAGGAAGTAATTTTGAGTTTAAAAATAAAGCTTGTTATGTATGTGGCAGTTTTAACCATTTGTTCAAAGATTGTGATGAAAAGAAAATGGTGGAAAAATCTGTATGGAACAATGCTAGAAGGGTGAATCACCAAAATTCTCAAAGAATGACTCACCCTCATCCAAAAAGAAATTTTGTTCCAAGAGCAGTCTTAATAAAATCTGGCCTTAAAACACTTAATACTGCTAGGCAAAACTCTTCTAAAGCAGCAGTATCAGTTAATACTGCCAGACCAATTAATACTGCTTCCCTAAGACCAACAGTGAACTGTACAAGACCAGCATCAAATGTTATTAATAAAGCACATTCACATGTTAATAGGCCCTTTAACAAGTTTACAACAAAAAAGAAAAGTAATTTCAATGAAAAAGTTAATACTGTTAGGGGAAATGTTACTACTATTGGGCCAAAAGCAGTAGTAAGTGTTAATAAGGGAAATGAGGCTAATGTTGTTATGGCCTCAACATGTTGGGTCTGGAAACCAAAGCAAAAAGTTTTAGACCATGTCTCTAGATATAATGGTGCATCAATGAACTTTAAAAGATTTGACTATATTGATGCACAAGGCAGATCCAAGTCTGTAATGGCTTGGTTCCCCAAGAGAGCCTGATTCTCTTACGATTTTTTTTACGACTTATGGTTGCAGGGCATCCACCGCTAGATTGAAAGGAAGAAGGAATTATTGACAGTTAGATGCTTCTAGAGCACATGACTGGAAACATGTCACCTTCGTTCTGATTATAAAGAGATTAATGGTGGATTTTGTTTGTTGCCTTTGGAGCGTAGACATACTCCCAAAGGGTTGTTAAATCACTGGTAAAGGGTAAATAAGATGAGTTAAATGTGGAATATTGAAGATGTGTAGTTTGTCAAAGGGATACTAACAGTTTAACCTCCTTTGAGTGTCTCAACAAATGGGTGACAAGAAAACTAGTGTTTATCTTTTTACCGTACTGAATGTGTTGTTCTGACTCCAGACTTTAAGTTAACTGATGAAAGTCATGTTTTAATGATGGTTCCTAGATATAGGATAAAATGATAAAAGTAGTTAATTTAAAGAATTGTTGTTCCTCAAGGATGTGGTCACGTGTTTATTTTCAAAAAACCACACCACTTATGAACAAATCTTTGGGGCACTAGGATGAGCTTGGATATGTAATTTAGAAACTTTTATATAAACTAGTTAAAGGAAACCTTGTAAGAGGTTTACCTTCAAAACTTTTTGAAATTAATCAAACCTGTGTTGCTTGTCAGAAGGGAAAGTAAGACAGAGCTTCTTGTAAGACCAAAATAGTCAGTTCTTATCAGCAACCATTACAATGTTCTGTATATGGATTTGTTTGGTCGCCAACAATTCTATAAAGGTCTAATGAAAAGAAATGTATTGACTTTGTTCGTCACAGAGAGCTATTAGTATGTTTAGTTGGGTTTTCTTCGTAAGCACAATCAAGAGATGAATAACTAGTGAAATCCTTAAGACATTTATAACAGGCATAGAAAATATAATAGACCTTACGGGTAAAAAAGTAATTAAGAGATAGTGGTACAATGGAAACTGAATTCAAGAAATAGGGTGTCATGGAATCAGGGTTCTGTGAAAGAAGCGGTAGTAAGAGGGAATTTAGTATTGCTAGGACTCCACAACAAAATAGAGTAGAAAAAAAGAAAAATAGAACACTAATAGAGGCTGCTAGGACTATGTTAGCTAATTCAAAATTGCCAACAACCTTCTGGGCTGAAGCAATTAATTAAGCTTATTATGCTATAAAATAGGGTGCTTATTTATCTCAAGCCTCATAACAAGGACCCTTTTTGAACTTTCTTCTAAGAGTAGGGAAAACCTGCCTTAGGCTTCATGAGACCATTTGGGTGTCCATGTTTACAATCCTTATACACATGATACCTATGTAAGTTTGATGGAAAGGCTGATTGTTGGGTTCTTATGTAAGGATACTCTACCTAATAGCAAAAGCATTCAGGGTATTCAAAGTAAGGAATCTAGGATTGTAGAATGAGAAAACATGCATGCCAAGTTTAGTGAGGATACACCTAATATTGCAGGAAGTGGACCTAATTGGATTTTTGATATAGATGCTCTAACAAAATCTATGAATTATGAGCAAGTTATTCCAGGAAATCAATCTAATGGTAGTGCAGGTACAAAAGCATGTGATGATGTAGGTAAAGCTAGAGTGGAGACAATACCTGGCAAAAATTACATATTGCTACCATTTTGGCCTAAAGATCTATAATTCTCTTCTAGTTCAAAGGATTCTCCTGATGATGGATTCAAACCATCAGGGGAGGAGGAAAAGAAGGATGTTGAAGATCCAAGGAATAAAGATAATAAGGTTCCAAGTACAGAGGAGCCAAGAGTTAATCAAGAGAAGGAAAATGATATTAACAGTACTAACAACCTTAATGTTGTTAGTTCAACTGTTAATGCTGCTACCTTAGAAGATAATGCTATTAATGAGAATATAGTCTATGGATGTGATGATGATCCAAGTATGCCTAATTTGGAAGAGATTGTCTATTCAGATGATGATGAAGATAATGGTACAGAGGTTGACATAAACAATTTGAATTCATTTATACCTGTCAGTCCTATTCCATCTACCAGAATTCACAAGGATCATCCTCTTGAACAAATCATTAGAGATATATATTTAGCACCTCAAACCAGAAGGATGACAAAGAGTGTGACTGAACATGGTATGTTTAGTTCAGTGCAACAGAGAATCAACCATAAAGACTTTCAAAATTATTTGTTTGCATGTTTCCTATCACAAGCAGAGCCCAAAAAGGTGTTTCAAGCATTAAAAGATCCAAGCTGGATAGAAGCTATCCAAGAAGAGCTTTTGTAGTTCAAGTTACAACAGGTTTGGACCTTGGTAGATTTACCACATGGCAAAAGAGCTGTTGGTACTAAATGGGTGTACAGGAACAAAAAAGATGAAAGAGGCATTGTAATCAAGAACAAGGCTAGGTTGGTTGCACAAGGTTACACTCAAGAAGAAGGAATTGATTATGATGAGATTTTTGCTCCAATTGCTAAGATTGAAGCAATTAGGTTGTTCTTAGCATATGCCTCATTCAAAGACTTTGTTGTGTACCAGATGGATGTGAAGAGTGCATTTCTGTATGGCAAGATTGAAGAGGAAGTTTATGTCTATCAACCTCCAGGTTTTGAAGACCCAGACTTCCCTGACAAAGTTTATAAAGTAGAAAAGGCTCTTTATGGTTTTCATCAAGCTCCTAGAGCTTGGTATGAAACCTTGTCCACTTATTTATTGGACAATTACTTTCAGAGAGGCCAAATTGATAAAACTTTGTTCGTTAAAAAATTTAAAGGTGATATTCTACTAGTTCAAGTATATGTTGATGATATCATTTTTGGGTCTACAAGGAAGGAGATGTGTATTGAGTTTGAGAAGATGATGCATAAGAAGTTTCAGATGAGTTCTATAAGAGAGCTCACATTCTTCTTAGGATTGAAAGTGACACAGAAAGATGATGGAATCTTCATCAGTCAAGACAAGTATGTGGATGAAATTTTGAAGAAGTTTGGTTTTTTAACTGTAAAGACAGCAAGTACTCCTATGGAGACTTCAAAGCCTTTGATGAAGGATGAAAATGCTGAAGATGTTGATGTTCACTTATATAGATCAATGATTGACTCATTGATGTCTTTAACATCTTCAAGGCCTGATATAATGTTTGCAGTATGTGCTTGTGCAAGATTTCAAGTCACACCTAAAGTTTCACATCTTTATGCTGTGAAAAGAATCTTTAGATACTTGAAAGGTCAACCTAAATTAGGCCTTTGGTATCCTAAGGACTCACCATTTAACTTGGAAGCCTATACAGATAGTGACTATACTGGTGCAAGTTTCGACAGGAAATCCACAACAGGAGGTTGTCAATTTCTTGGGAGAAGATTGATTTCATGGCAATGTAAGAAGCAAAATGTAGTTGCCAACTCTACTACTGAAGCAGAGTATGTAGCTGCATCTAGTTGTTGTAGACAGGTGTTATAGATTCAAAATCAATTGATTTATTATAGATATAATTTCATGAATACCAAGATTTTCATTGACAATGAAAGCACCATCTGCATAGTTAAGAATCCAGTATTTCACTCAAAGACTAAGCACATTGAGATTAGACATCACTTCATCAGGGATTCATATGAGAAGAGAATAATTCAAGTGATCAAGATTCACACTGATCACAATGTTGCAGATTTACTCACAAAGGCATTTGTTGTTAGCAGATTTCAATATCTGATTGCAAGTATTGAAATGCTTAACCTTTAAAGTATTGATTGAAGGGAGGTTAATTGTGTTAATATGAAGCTGTTTATACATAAAGGATGGTTGTAATGAAATGGAAAAGCTGTATAACAACAAGAAAAAGTGGATGAAGGATCAGGAAATCCTGCTGAATCTCAACACACATCTACAGCTACTTCACTACCTAATCTTGAACCAATCACTGTTCCATCATTATCTTAACCTAAAAAGACTCAAAAATCTAGGAAAGCCAAAAAGGGCCACTGAGATATCTCAGTCTAGTGGAGCTATTCCCTTTGTAGCAGATGAGACTGTCATTAAGGAGTGGGGAGACAGAATGGAAAGGGCTGCCACTCCTACTTCTAGCTTAGAAGCAGAGCAGGACAGTGGTAACATAAATAGGTCCTAATCCATGGCAACACTTAATGAGTCTTTTCCTTAGGGAACTGATTTAGGTAGTGGTCCCAGGTGCTAAGATACCATATTGGGGGGTGCAGAAGCTTAAATTAGGTTTGAGGCTGCATATAAACAGTTCAATGATCCACCTTTCTTAAGAGTTAACACACTTGGAAGTGGGGAGGATAGCAAGAAACTAAAGGAATTAATGGAATTTTGTACCAAACTGTCTGAAAGGGCTCTTGATTTGTGATATAAAAACAGATAGAGTGAATTGATGAGAAAAAGAAATGAGAGATATAGTGAGCTAAAAAACAGAAAGAGAGTTGTGTGATATAAAAACAGATGGAGTGAATTGGTGAGAAAAAGAAATGAGAGATATTGTGAGATTAAAAATAGAAACAGAGCTTGTGAGAGTCAAAATTCATGATGGAAATACTTCTTGGAATGAAATTGGAGTTAATGCTAATGTATCAAAGTTAATGCTGCTAAGCTTAAACTTACTGCTGTTAGTATTAGTTAATGCTGCTAAGCTTAAACTTACTCCTACCAGTATTAGTTAATGCTGCTAGGCATAAATGTATTGCCTTGTTGTCACAGATGACTATAGTATATTTAGTTGGGTTTTCTTCTTAGCCACTAAGGATGAAACAAGTGAAATCCTTAAGACATTTATAACAGGCATAGAAAATCTAATAGACCTTAAGGTAAAAGTGATTAGATGTGACAATAGAACTGAATTCAAGAATAGGGTCATGAATCAGTTCTGTGAAATGAAGGGTATTAAGAGGGAATTTAGTGTTGCTAGGACTCCACAACAAAATGGAGTAGCAAAAAAGAAAAATAGAACACTAATAGAGGCTGCTAGGACTATGTTAGCTTATTCAAAATTGTCAACAACCTTCTGGGCTGAAGCAGTTAATACTGCTTGTTATGTCTAAAATAGGGTGTTAGTTATCAAGCCTCATAACAAGACCCCTTATGAACTTTTTCTAGGTAGAAAACCTGCCTTAGGCTTCATGAGACCATTTGGGTGTCCTGTTACAATCCTTAATACCATAGATCACCTAAGTAAGTTTGATGGAAAGGCTGATGAAGGGTTCTTTGTAGGATACTCTACCAATAGCAAAGCATTCAGGGTATTCAACAGTAGAACTAGGATAGTAGAAGAGAACATGCATGTCAAGTTTAGTGAGGATACACCTAATATTGCAGGAAGTGGACCTAATTGGATTTTTGATATAGATGCTCTAACAAAATCTATGAATTATGAGCAAGTTATTCCAGGAAATCAATCTAATGGTAGTGCAGGTACAAAAGCATGTGATGATGTAGGTAAAGCTAGAGTGGAGACAATACCTGGCAAAAATTACATATTGCAACCATTTTGGCCTAACGATCCATAATTCTCTTCTAGTTCAAAGGATTCTCCTGATGATGGATTCAAACCATCAGGGGAGGAGGAAAAGAAGGATGCTAATGATCCAGGGAATCAAGATAATAAGGTTCCAAGTACAGAGGAGCCAAGAGTTAATCAAGAGAAGGAAAATGATATTAACAGTACTAACAACCTTAATGCTGTTAGTTCAACTGTTAATGCTGCTACCTTAGAAGATAATGCTATTAATGAGAATATAGTCTATGGATGTGATGATGATCCAAGTATGCCTAATTTGGAAGAGATTGTCTATTCAGATGATGATGAAGATAATGGTACAGAGGCTGACATAAACAATTTGAATTCATTTATACCTGTCAGTCCTATTTCAACTACCAGAATTCCCAAGGATCAACCTCTTGAACAAATCATTAGAGATATACATTCAGCACCTCAAACCAAAAGGATGACAAAGAGTGTGACTGAACATGGTATGTTTAGTTCAGTGCAACAGAGAATCAACCATAAAGACTTTAAGAATTGTTTGTTTGCATGTTTCCTATCACAAGCAGATCCCAAAAAGGTAATTCAAGCATTAAAAAGATCCAAGCTGGATAGAAGCTATGTAAGAAGAGCTTTTGTAGTTCAAGTTACAATAGGTTTGGACCTTGGTGGATTTACCACATGGTAAAAGAGCTGTTGGTACTAAATGGGTGTACATGAACAAAAAAGATGAAAGAGGCATTGTAATCAGGAACAAGGCTAGGTTGGTTACACAGGGTTACACTCAAGAAGAAGGAATTGATTATGATGAGATTTTTGCTCCAATTGCTAAGATTGAAGCCATTAGGTTGTTCTTAGAATATGCCTTATTCAAAGACTTTGTTGTGTACCAGATGGATGTGAAGAGTGCATTTCTGTATGGCAAGATTGAAGAGGAAGTTTATGTCTATCAACCTCCAGGTTTTGAAGACCCAGACTTCCCTAACAAAGTTTAAAAAGTAGAAAAGGCTCTTTATGGTTTGCATCAAGCTCCTAGAGCTTGGTATGAAACCTTGTCTACTTATTTATTGGACAATTAATTTCAGAGAGGCCAAATTGATAAAACTTTGTTCGTTAAAAAATTTAAAGGTGATATTCTACTAGTTCAAGTATATGTTGATGATATCATTTTTGGGTCTACAAGGAAGGAGATGTGTACTGAGTTTGAGAAGATGATGCATAAGAAGTTTCAGATGAGTTCTATAGGAGAGCTCACATTCTTCTTAGGATTGAAAGTGACACAGAAAGATAATGGAATCTTCATCAGTCAAGACAAGTATGTGGATGAAATTTTGAAGAAGTTTGGTTTTTTAACTGTAAAGACAGCAAGTACTCCTATGGAGACTTCAAAGCCTTTGATGAAGGATGAAAATGCTGAAGATGTTGATGTTCACTTATATAGATCAATGATTGGCTTATTGATGTCTTTAACATCTTCAAGGCCTGATATAATGTTTGCAGTATGTGCTTGTGTAAGATTTCAAGTCACACCTAAAGTTTCACATCTTTATGCTGTGAAAAGAATCTTTAGATACTTGAAAGGTCAACCTAAATTAGGCCTTTGGTATCCTAAGGACTCACCATTTAACTTGGAAGCCTATACAGATAGTGACTATGCTGGTGCAAGTTTAGACAGGAAATCCACAACAGGAGGTTATCAATTTCTTGGGAGAAGATTAATTTCATGGCAATGTAAGAAGCAAAATATAGTTGCCAACTCTACTACTGAAGCAGAGTATGTAGTTGCATCTAGTTGCTATGGACATGTGTTATAGATTCAAAATCAATTGCTTTATTATGGATATAATTTCATGAATACCAAGATTTTTATTGACAATGAAAGCACCATCTGCATAGTTAAGAATCCAATATTTCACTCAAAGACTAAGCACATTGAGATTAGACATCACTTCATCAGGGATTCATATGAGAAGAGATTAATTCAAGTGATCAAGATTCACACTGATCACAATGTTGCAGATTTATTCACAAAGGCATTTGATGTTAGCAGATTTCAATATCTGATTGCAAGTATTGAAATGCTTAACCTTTGAAGTATTGATTGAAGGGAGGTTAATTGTGTTAATATGAAGCTGTTTATACACAAAGGATGGTTGTAATGAAATGGAAAAGCTGTATAACAACAAGAAAAAGAGGATGAAGGATCAGGAAATCTTACCGAATCTCAATACACATCTACAGCTGCTTCACTACCTAATCTTGAACCAATCACTATTCCATCATTATCTTAACCCAAAAAGACTTAAAAACCTAGGAAAGCCAAAAAGGGCCACTAAGATATCTCAGTCTAGTAGACCTATTCCCCTTGTAGCAGATGAGACTGTCATTAAGGAGTAGGAAGACAGAATGGAAAGGGTTGTCACTACTACTTCTAGCATAGAAGCAGAGCAGGACAGTGGTAACATAAATAGGTCCCAATCTATAGCAACACTTAATGAGTCTTTTCCTTAGGGAACTGATTTAGTCAGTGGTCCCAGGTGCTAAGATACCATATTGGGGGGTGCAGAAGCTCAAATTAGGTTTGAGGCTGCATCTAAATAGTCTAATGATCCACCTCTCTTAAGAGTTAACACACTTGGAATTAGGGAGGATAGCATGAAACTAAAGGAATTAATGGAATTTTGTACCAAACTATCTGAAAGGGCTCTTGATTTGTGATATAAAAACAGATAGAGAGAATTGATGAGAAAAAGAATTGAGAGATATAGTGAGCTAAAAAACAGAAAGAGAGTTGTGTGATATAAAAACAGATAGAGTGAATTGGTGAAAAAAAAGAAATGAGAGATATTGTGAGATTAAAAATAGAAACAGAGCTTGTGAGAGTCAAAATTCATGATGGAAATGCTTCTTGGAATGAAATTGGAGTTAATGCTGATGTATCAAAGTTAATGCTGCTAAGCTTAAACTTACTGCTGTCAGTATTAGTTAATGTTCTTAACCTTAAACTTACTGCTGCCAGTATTAGTTAATGTTGCTAGGCATAAACTTACTACTGCTGGTTAAGTTAATGCTGCCAGACTTAACTTACTACTGCTAGTTCAAGTTAATGTTGTTGTGGGGGATTTCATAAATACTTCAATTCAGGATTTTAATCAATCATTCGATCGATTTTCATCTTTGTTATACTCTCTAATCATAAACCCTAACTTAATTTCATCTTTAATCATCAAAACCCATCACAATGTCGACCCCAAAGTTCGCTAAAACACATAATCTAGTCGCATTCTTAGATAAACCTGAAGAAAGTGAGGGGTTTGAGCAAATCATTAATTTTCTGAATCCAAGTTCTATCAGATATGCGCTAACAGTGAATCCAACCAACTATACTTCATGCATTAAGCAGTTATGGGCTACTGCTAAGGTACAAACTATCAATGAGGAAGTGCAGATACAAGCCCTAGTATATGAGAAGAAGGTGATCATTACTAAAACAAGTGTAAGACGAGCTCTTTATCTAAAAGATGCTAAAGGAACAGATTGTTTACCCACTGCTACCATTTTTGCAGAACTGGAAAGAATGGGGTATGAAAACCTTACACAGAAGCTTACTTTTTACAAAGCATTCTTTTCTCCTTAATGAAAGTTTTTAATTCATATAATTCTATAATGCCTTAGTGCTAAGACAACTGTCTGGAATGAATTCAGTAGCACTATGGCCTCTGCTATCATCTGTCTTGCCACAAACCAAATATTTAACTTTTCCAAGTACATTTTTAACAATATGGTAAAGAACTTGGAAAGTGGGGTTAAATTTCTAATGTATCCAAGGTTTGTGCAAGTGTTCCTGGATAAACAAGTTGAAGATATGTCCAAACATAAAGAGATCTATGTTACCCCCTCCCATACGAAGGTGTTTGCAAACATGAAAAGGAAGGAAAGGGATTTTTTGGTAAGGTCACACCTCTTTTCCAAACAATGATAGTTCAAGCTCTAGAAGATATGGGTGAAGATTCAGTTGCTCCTACTGATTCTCATTCCCTACACCCATTATTACTCAACCATCATCATCTAAGCCTCAAAAGAAAAAGTCTAGAAGGAAACAGAGGAAGGACAGTAGTCCTACAAAGCCTATCCCTGATGAAGATACTAATGAGGAACATGTATCTACCCTTTCCTATGATCTATCTCAAAGTGGTGAGGATAGACTGCAACTGACTGAATTGATGAGTTTATGTACCAGTCTACAAGAGAAGGTTCTTGATTTGGAGGAAGCAAAGACTTCTCAAGCAAAGGAGATTGCTAGTTTAAAGAAGAGAGTTAAGCAGTTGGAAAAGAGAAGGAAGTCAAGAACTTTAAGGCTCAAAAGGTTAAGGAAGGTTGGTTCAGCTAACAGGGTATAATCCTCTAATGATATTAGTTTGGGTGCTCAGGAGGATGCATCCAAATAGGGGAGGAAGATAGCTAATCTTGATGTTGATGAAGAGGTGACCTTGATTGATGAGACTCAAGAAAGAAATGATGAAGAGATGTTGTTTGATGTACAAGATGATTTACAAGGTGAAGAAGTTGTTGCTGAAAAAGAAGTTACTGAAAAGAAAGTTAGTGCGTTTAATTCCAATTAGTGTTGCCGATCCAGTTACTACTGCAGGTGAAGTAGTTACTACTGCCAGTGTTGAAATTCCAGATGAATTGACTCTTGCTCAGACTTTGATAAAGATTAAAAGTGAAAAAACCTAAGGTTGTTACAACTAGTGCTACAACAGTTACACCTGCCAGCTCAAGACCAAAGGCAAAAGGAATTGTCTTTCATGATCAGGAGGAGCAAGCACCTGCATCTACATCAATAGTTTCTCCTTTACAACTTCCATAGGCTAAAGAAAAAGGCAAGGCAAAAATGGTTGAGCCTGAAAAACCTTTAAAGAAGAAAGATCAAATTGCAATTGATGAAGAAGTTGCTAGAAATCTTGAAGCTCAACTACAAGTTAAATTAGAAGAAGAAGAGAGGCTTTCAAGACAAAAGGAAGAAGAAGCCAATATAGCCTTAACTGAATCATGGGATAACACACAAGCTATGATGGATGCTGACTTTTAATTGGCTCAACAAATTCAAACAAGAACAAGAACAGTTAAGTATTGAAGAAAAGTCAAAGTTGTTTGTAGAACTCTTGGAGAAGAGAAAGAAACATTTTGCAGCATTGAGAGCTAAAGAAAAAAGGAACAAACCACTAACTAAGACACAAAAGAGAAATACAATGTCTACCTATTTAAAAAACATGGCTGGATACAAATACAATCAGCTAAAGAGCAAAAGTTATGATGAGATCCAGAAGATGTTTGATAAAGAGATGAAAAGGGTAAACACATTTGTAGACATGGATACAGAGTTGGTGAAAGGCAGTGAGACAAGAGTACAAGAAAGCAGTTCTAAAAGAGCAGGCATAGAGCTAGAACTAGAAGTAGCTAAGAAACAGAAGGTAGATGATGAAGCTGAAGTAGATGATGATCAAGAAGAAGCTAAGATGAAAAAGCATATGGAGATTATTATTGATGAAGAAATAGCAATTAATGTTATACCATTAGCCACTAAGCCTCCAATGATTGTTGCTTACAAGATCATCAAAGAAGGAAAGATTGGATACTATCAAATCATAAGAGCTAATGGAAGTATAAAGAGGTATTCATCAATGATTCAAATGCTTCAAAATATTGACAGAGAAGATTTAGAAACTCTCGGGAAGTTGGTTAAAGCTAAACATGGGATAACAAGGCCAAAAGAGGATTATGAGAGAGTATTTTGGGGTAATCTAAAAGTGATGTTTAAACCTGATGTAGAAAGTGAAGTGTGGAGGAATCTACAAGGATATAATGTGACAGTTTGGAAGTTATTTGATTCATGTGGAGTGCATTTTGTAAGGTTTAAAAATCTACATATCTTTATGTTGGTAGAAAAGAAATATCCACTTACACCTGCTACAATCACTAGCATGGTCAACAAGAAACTTCAAATTGATCAATGGAATGAAATGAGTTATAAGCTTCTTAAGCTTCTTACAAAACAACTCAAGAATCCTAGAAGTGTTTGAATACATCCTCCAGGTGATGGTGAAGACTTTTAATGAAGAAACTTGAAGATTCAGAAGATGAACATCAAGTTTAGGGGAGGATTGTTGGGATTAAAAGACTTCTTGAAGTTGCTACAGCTAAGGTTAGAGTTACTGATGTCAAGCATAACATAGTGCTGTTAGTAATCTTAGTGAAAAATATACTAAGTAGTTAGTACTACTAGTTACTACTGCTAGTATATATTACTACTGCTAATGGAAGTTAAGACTGCTATTCTAAGTAGTTACTACTGCTTGTACGCAGTTAGTGCTGCTTATACAAAAGTTAATACTGCTGGTATGAAAGTTACAACTGCTGAAAGATTACAACTGCTAGAATAAAAATGAAGATTGCTTATCAAGATTACTTATGAGATAAGTATGAGTTATTTTGGTAAAAGATATGTATAAGTTATTTGTTTAGAAGATCATGATAACTTAGGAATATATTGTAAGCCATATAGGACTCCTTGGTATATAAAAGGAGGTCTTAGGGCATGTAGTTTGATATATCTTTTATACAGTCGTTTATA
>BQNB010064888.1:0-35135 GCA_026074375.1 Tanacetum coccineum
GATGAACATCAAGGAGATGATGGTCCTCTTGATGGGGAGAAAAATAAGAAAAGGCAAAAGACATCTAAAAACTCAAAGTCTGGAAGAGGCTCTTCATCAAAACAACCAGTCAAAACCACCAAGACATCGGCATCAAGACAACAACAACAAGATTGGGATGCATGGGTTGATGATCTAGTAGTTGATAAAGATGAGGTAATTCTAGAGGATGAAACTCCAAAATTGATTGAAGAGTTTCAGAATGTTGATAAATGAGTACCAACAATATTTGACAGTAAAAGAATGGAGGCTACACTAAGAGATATGCTAAGTAATTAGTTTAGAGATGTTGAAGAATATATCTACCATTTGGAACAATCGCAAAACTACGTGGAGAATCACATAGTTTGGGAAAGTAGACAGGAGGACTTAAAGCGTCCAAAACCAAATGCTCTTGTTTTCTATGGTCCCGAGAGAAATTCTAATGAACCTCCAAGGTATCTATATAACAAGGATTTATATTTCTTTATGGGAATATTGAGGAGAAGAGGTATGTGCTCTCACTACACAAGATACACGCTATTCTATTTCCTGAAGAAGATTTGGAAGAAAGGATGAATCATTGGGTAAGAAAAGAATTCAAGACGTTTAATGAAGAAGCACAATTGTCAATTCAACATTGGAAAGATTTATGGCACAAAAGGGTGTACAAGATAAGGCACAGGAAAGTAAGAGATGATCAGGAATAAGTTTTCCTAGATTATAGCGTAGTTGAGGTCATTCAAGTGACAACTGATCAACAATTCAGGCTTGATTACATGGAAAGAATTTTAGTAATGAGAGGAAATGACAAACCAGATTATTTTTTTGAGGCTAACTTTAAATATCTGATCAAGATAAATATTGAAGATATGTACTACCTTTGCTTGAACAAAAAAATCAACTACTATGAAAACAAGTTGTTGAATTCTCTAATAACGTTCATCAAAAGCTGTGTTATCTGGGAGAGAGTTCATGACTTCCACCTGGGAATAGAAAGCTACCAGATCAAGATTAACCTCACCGCTCCAACATTGATCTTCCTTGGTATTGAGAAATGTATTCCCTTCTCTATTGTAGATAAATCAACTACGAGTTTGATTTATTTAAACATCAAGAATGAGAAGAGGTTTATGGATCTGGAAGAGTTGTCAAAGTTTTAGGATGCTACTCTAGAAAAGGTGCAGAAAGAAGTAAAGATGAAGATCTTTGAGACATAGTTCATGAAGAAGACTCCACTGCTTGGAAGCCTAGATCTCAAGATAATGAAGGCATACGATAGAGAGATTACAAAGCGTCTAAGTCATCGCGAGCAGATGAGAAGATGAGAGTCATTTATAAATGGAAGACCAATTCTGTAGAGGATGAAGCATAAAAAATAATCAACCCTTAGGGGGGGATTTTTAGGATAGAAAAAGTGTTAATTATTTAATAATGAATTGGTCTTGTAATAAATAGTATTTAACTTTTATTTATTATGTAATAAGTCTTACTTAGTCAAACTTAAGTAAATATTGATCAAGTAGACAAAGTAGAAAAAGTAGGAAGGTAGGAAGATTAGTATAAATACCCTATTAGTGATAGGATTAGAAGAGTTAGCCATTTGTATTCTCCTCCCTTCCTTCTATCTTTTTCCTTCTTTATTGAAATTTAAAAATGTGTAAAAAGTAAACACTTTAGCCTCCTCTCTCGTACTATTAATCCTTCTTAATAATACTTATGCAAACATGACATATAACAATTTCTTTTCCCTTTCATTTAATTTTCTCTTCTCGTTTTACAGGTACTTTTAGAACACCAAGCACAATGTTCAATTCAAGTGTATGGAGGGTAATAAAAGCCTTAGAAACTATTCATCCATTTTCATTTGCTTTTTCATTAAAAAGATGTGCAATATACTGAAACGTAGTTTTAGGACAGTAATTTTGGCCCAAATTTAAAATTTTATATGTCATATAATTGTGAAACTGTAGTTTTAAGAGCGTCTCATGGATAAGAATTATATGGCTAGCACAAAAACTCTACCACTCAAAAATTTACCCTCAGATTGTGAGGAGAGCCTTATATAACATTCTGTTTGTAATTGATAGTGAGTGTATGTATGGTAGTGTATTAGATTCTAGAACTTGTTTTAATGATGCATCCTGAGACTGCTAGTGAGTTCACATTCATGTGATTAGGATTTACTAAGTGATAAGAGGCATTAGGATAACCCTTGTTTTTTTAGCCTGCGTTGTTATTATTGATCATATAACTACCTCACACCCTTGCTTAATACTTATTTTTAGTGCAAGATACCCGTTGTACACTCCTTTGAGCCTATATTTTTCGTGGTTCTTGTGATTTTTCGATAGATTCTGGATTATTATTGAAGAGTATTCTTTACACCCCACCTTTAAATATTACACCCAAATAGCCTTAGCCTCCTTGTATATACTCATTTTTAGTATATTATTGTTATCACATTTGTTTAAACCTAGTTAATTGTTTGCTTAATTACATGGTTGCTAAGTCTAGTCATTAGGTAGTGTATATGTTTTTGAGACGATTGGGATTCATGGTAGCTTTCTTTTATGAAGAATTTAGGGAAGAAAGTCAATTATTACCACCACGTGCTTAATCTACTGCATGTTTATTGATCCTTTTAAATCGGGTCATTACTTAGTTTATTATAGAGTTATTAAAAACTCAAGTGTAGGGATGTCAATATTGATCCCAAGTCATGTATATTTATTTTATTTCAGCAGATTAATGATGGCATGTCAAAAGTGTATATAAAAAAGAGAGAAAAAGAAATAAAAATTAAAAAATAGAAAAAAATTAAAAAACCAAATAAATATGTTAGAATATACGGATCTTCCATCTTGCTTATGTTTAATTCAAGAAAGAGTTGAGAAAACAAAAGAAAGAGTTTGATGTAGAGTTTTGTACGATTGCTAGAAATTTTGTTGAGTCTTGGTGTCACACCCCCAAAATATCACAGCCAAAAGGTAACTGGCGTGCGACTTTGTTAGAAACACGAAAAGTATCGGTCACTTCCAATAATAGTTAGTCAAAGCCCGTAGTTAGTCCAATATAAGATTTGTAATCTAATAGGGCCGAAAGGCCCATGGAAAGCCCACAAAAGCCCTTCCATGGCCGGCCATAGGCACTACTTTCATAAAGAAACACTTTTTCTCTCTCTAGAAAACTCTCTCTAGTGTTTCTCTCTCTAAGAAACTAGCCAAATCCAAGAATCGACCCCGTGTTATGATATATGATATGCCACACTAGGCCTATGGCCAGCCACCCTTGTTGTATAAATACCCTCTTTATGCCTTGGAGAGGGTGGTTGGTTGGTTGTATGTTTCATTTCACATAATGTATTTCATGTTTTCTACTTTCTCTCACTAGAAAAATACATCCTTCCTCCCACTTTCTCTCTCTAGTTCTTGTGTTTTTTTTGTTTGGTTTGTTTTTCTGTAGGCCTTTTCTTCTTTTCTTTTGTTTTTGGAGCTTAGTTGTACACTAAAAGGTCATTTACCTAGGTAAATTTGATCTAGTATCTTTGATATAGGTGTATTTGCTTTGCATCAAAGAAAAACTCATTTTTGCTCATCTTTTGTTTTCAAAAAACCGTATAAAGTACAAATATTGATTTTGAAATTTTCGGCTTAAAAACCAAAAAGTTGTCATTTTTAAGGCACCTATAGGTTTAAGAATACTAGTTGTATAAAAATTTTGGGAAAAAACAATCAAAAAGCTGTCTTTTTGTGTTTTAAAGATTTTGAGTTTCGTCCGTGTGTTGCACGATTTGGCAGTTTGTAGTTGTATCCGAATTTGCAATTTCCTGTCTTACACGAATTCGCAACGTGCTTCAATACCCGAATTGGCAGTTTGTAGTTGTATTCGAATTTCTAATTTCCTGTATTACATGAATTCACAACTTGCTTCAATACCCGAATTGGCAGCTTTCAGAAGCACACGAATTTGCAATTTCTAGTTGATTCCGAATTCGCAATTCACTTTAGAAACCGAATTCGCAACTTGCTTCAGGATCCGAATTTGCAGTTTGATTAAGGACCCGAATTCGCAGTTTTCATAAGGACCCGAATTTGCAGTTTTACTTAAGGACACGAATTTGCAATTTCACTTATCAAACGAATTTGCAACACAAACTTAAAACTCAAATTGCATTATCAAAATTATATGGTTTATTTCTTTGGCTTGTAAAATCCCGTGAAACACTTACATGTTTTCCCGGTTTTGTCAAGAATTGTAAAATCTCGTGTAATTTCATGAATTAAAACACAAAAGTCAATACCCTCAAACACAATTACTTTCTATCACCGCTCGATCGATCAGTAATCTTTTTGATACCACTTCATCAATGACGACCCTTGCTGATAAGTCACTTCTCTCAGGTGGTGACAACAAACCATCGATGCTTGAAAAACACTTGTATGACTCGTGGAAAAGCATAATGGAACTTTATATGATGAATAGACCTCATGGTAGAATGATTCTTGCTTCTGTTGAAAAAGGTCCACTTGTTTGGCCAACAATTACAGTGGATGGTGTAACCAGACCAAAGGAATATACTGAATTAACTCCCGCAGAAACCATTCAAGCTGATTGTGACATCAAAGCAATAAACATCATTCTATAAGGCCTTCCAACTGAAATTTATGCTCTTGTTAGTCAACATCATGTAGCCAAGGATATTTGGGATAAAATCAAACTTCTCATTCAAAGAATGTCGTTAACGAAGCAAGAACAAGAATGTAAGATGTACAATAAATTTGATAAGTTTACATACAAGAAAGGAGAGTAATTACATGAGTACTACTTGAGTTTCACTCTGCTACTCAATGATATGAATATTTGCAAGATGCCATTGGAGCAATTTCAAGTCAATACCAAGTTTCTGAATACTCTTCTTGCTGAATGGAGCAAATTCGTTACTGATGTTAAGTTGGTAAAAGATTTGCATACTACTAATGTTGATCAGATTCATGCTCACTTAGAACAACATGAACGACATGCAAATGAAGTTCGATTGATGCATGAACGCAACTCTGATCCTCTCGCTTTAGTTGCATCTCACCAAATGACACAGTCTCCTTATCAATCTCATCAGCACTCTAACCAGAACTCTCAACATCAACAATTTGTCTCACCTTATCATTCTTCACAGTATGGATCACCTTTTGAATCTTAACAATACTCAATCAATCAATCACTAATACCTCATTCAATCACCTATCCCCCCAAAAATTATCAAACCTCAGTTCACCACAACGTTTTCTTTCCATCGTCATCCATTCCTCAAATAGAATACTCTCCCACAATCAACCAACAATATGAATTTTACCAATTAGACACCGGTCTGACTATACCAGTTTTCAAGCACGGTGATGATCCAATTGATGCCATCAATCATGTCATGTTATTCTTGTCTGCTGTAGTCATTTCCCGCTATCCTACTACCAATAACCAGCTGAGAAACTCATCAAACCCAAGGCAACAAGCCACCATTAATGATGGAAGAGTTACCGTACAACCAGTTCAGGGGAGACAAATTTCTTATGTTGCGGGTACTACAAGAACTTTCACACCATGAGCAAGTAGGAATAACTCTGGGAAATAGAGGATTGTTACATGTTACAACTACAAAGGGGAAGGACACATGTCCAAACAATGCACTAAACCAAGGAGGAAACGGGATATTCATGGTTTAAAGATAAAGTGTTGTTGGTACATGCTCAAGTAAGTGGTCAAATTCTACATGAGGAGGAACTAGCATTCTTCGCATTTCTAGGAATCCTAGAAGGTCAAGCCACGCAGACAGTCATTACTCATAATGCTGCTTATCAAGATGATGATTTGGATGCATATGACTCTGATTGTGATGAATTCAACACTGCCAAAGTTGCTCTCATGGTGAATTTATCTCATTATGGATCAGATGCTCTTTCCGAGGTACAAAATCATGATAATGTGAATAATAATATAATTAATCAAGCTGTGCATGCGATGCCGTCTTTTGAGCAGTCGAATGTTGTGAACCATTCAGAGACTGAAATAACCAGTGATAGCAATATCATTCCTTATTCTTAGTATCTGATTGAATCACAACAGCCAGCCGTTTAGAAATCTAACTCTTCTGCACAACAAGATGCACTGATATTATCGGTGATTGAACAACAGAAAACCCAAGTTGCTAATTGTACCAAGATAAATCTCGACAATAAAAATGTAAATGATACTTTAACTGCTGAGCTTGAAAGATATAAGAAACAGGTTAAAGTGTTGAATGAAGGACAAAATGTTGATTTAACGAGTAAAAACAACATTTCAGATTCATGTTCACAGTCTGTAGAGATTGATCTTCTTAAACAAACTCTTTTAGAACATTGAAAAGAAAAGGAATCTTTAATGCAAACGGTTACTCTTCTCAAAAATGATTTTAAGAAAGAAGAATCTAGAAACATTGATAGGGAAATTACGTTAGAAAAGAGGATCAAACAGCTAGATAATAATGTTTTTAAAAGAGATCAATCCCCACAAACTATTCACATGTTGACGAAACCTCAGTTTTTCTATGATCATACCACTAAACAAGCTCTAGGTTTTCAAAATCCTTTCTATCTGAAGAAAGCTCAGCAGTTGGAACCAAAGCTTTATGATGGTAATGTCATTGAGAAAACTAATGCCATTGTGATTCCTGACTCCGAAGAGACCTTAATGCTTGCTGAAGAGAGTCGTTCAAAAATGCTTTTAAAACAAAAGGATCCTATAATGTTAGAAAAGAAAGTTAATACTACACCAGTCGATTATGTTGTTCTTAACCAACTTTATAAAGATTTTGAAACATGATTTGTTCCACAAACTGAATTATCTGCTGAACAAGCCTTTTGGTCTCAGAATTTGGTGAATTCTCCAGAACCCAATCTTTCTAGTAGACCCACCATAGTTGAGGTTCCGAAAGAACTTCCTAAAGTCAGCATGGTGAATACGAGTTTGAAGAAACTTAAACACCATCTTGCTGGTTTTGACGTGGTTGTCAAAGAAAGAACCACACCCACAGCTATCACTGAGGGCTCGTGGGGGTTCGAACATACAAAAGCTTGTTTTAGGGATGAAATAATTCCATTTGTAAAAGCTCTGAAGGACTTATTTAACACATTCAATCAATATTTGGTTGATGAACTTTCTGAAGTCCAAAATGTCTTTCATCAAATGGAACAGGATGTGGAACAACATTGTTTAGAGTCCAAAACATTTGAAGTTAAAATGAATCACGTTTTGAACAAAAAACGAACGACTCTTGGAACAAGTAATAAACAAAGATATTGTGAACATACTTGTGAGTTCGTCTGTGAATATTGCTTCTCTGAATGTGCATGAATGTGAAAAGTGTCTCAAACTTGAGACTGAGCTTCTCAACAAGAAGGATTTCGTTGAAAAAGAGATTTACGATAAACTATTCAAAAGTTTTACCACTCTTGAAAAACATTGCATCTCTTTAGAAGTTGATACTCAACATAATCAGGATACGACCCCTCTTTATTTAAACCATATATTGGCTTAATCCGACAACATTCTATTTGAAAACTTTTTAATTTTTAGAAAGTTACTACTTTCGGAAAGTTACTATATTTAGTAAGTCTCGTTATAAAAATATATTTGTGACAATACTTAGTTGCCTTGTTGGATATTTGACGCTAAATAAATCTTAAACTCAAATTATTAAAACTATATTTTGATCATTACGTAAAGTTACTATTTTTCGGACCTTCCGTTTTTAGAATCGACCAACGGTCTCAAAATAATTACTTACGATAGTATATTAATCGATATTATTTTATTAATCGACATCGTCTTCTCATCACGTTAAAGTTTATTAAAGTCTTCTTTGACTTTTAATGTTTGACTTTTATACATTTATTTTCTAAGTCTAACCCGACTATAACGACTCACTAGATCACATTTTCACAACTCGGACATCAAAGAGATTTTATGCGAAACGATATTCCGGACAACGTTTTAGTTTTGGCCGAGACCCGAAACTCAACAGAGATTGACCAAAACGCCCCCGCAAGATTCTGCAGGAACTTGACTAATTTAATAAATCACAAACTTTGACCATGGGTTTTGACCCGTTATCACTTAGTTTAAAAATTGGCGAACCTATCGGAACAGTAAAACATCATTTTGAGCAACTTTTGTGTTTCGCCGGAAGGCTGAAACGGAATCGAAAGTGCCCAAATCGAGCTTTTAAATTCCTGACAGCAAGCGCCATTTATACAAGTGCTGAATTTTAATATTCAAAATATACCTCTCGTTTTTGCCATAACTTTTTCGTTATTAGGAGTTAGAAGCTCCACCATATATCGACACGATCGTCTCAGATAGCTCTATCATATTTCAAAGCCTAAAATCAGATTTTACGAAAACTCGATCCTTGTTTGGCGTGCCAAACTTTCTGCCCATTTATATTACTTTCAAAATGTCGCCTCAACAACCCATTTTAACCCACAAGCCTATCTAAAATACGCTTAATATGACATACAAAGCTTATGTCTAATATGCCTAATCACTTTATAACATTACTTGACAAATCGGCGCAAGATTTCAAACGATCTCATCACATGCATTAACTAATATCAAATCGAATAATTAAAACAAACGAAACAAGCTAAAAAGAGGCTCACAACGCTATCGGAAGTAAAGTCGGAAAACAAAAGTGTTCGCCTCGTCCCTCTTGCTTCTTAACCGCGGCTAACCTCCGACAAAATCAAACCGCACCCAAAGTTTAATCAACCAAATCAAACCCAAATGAATAACAATCCAAAAAATAAATAAATCCCACTCACCCCTTTTGTCTTGTAACCGGATTGAACCACCTACACTTAACAAAACAAACGCGAACCCCAACAATCAAAACCAAACGTATTTAAAAATTAAGAAAACAATAATGTCATAATGTCAATTAAGAAAACAATGAGCATCATGGACTTATTGGTCGTTCGATGAAATTTTAAAAAAAAACTTCAACGTCTCTTCATGACGACTAGCATCGTTGGCTTGGTCCCTTCTTATCGCGTAGCATCATTGGCGAATCAAATCATCAAGTCGAAATATTCACATTCCTAATTCAATACCGCTCGACTTAAGTCGTTGGCTATTTTGGTTGTTCCTCTAGTAATGAAAATGGACGTTACCAATTTAGCTAGAATCTCATCAATTCGCCACATCTTACCGCCCTTAGCTCGTCACGTCCCGAGTAAGGGCCACTACACTTAACCGTAGGTCAAGTATCGTATAGTATCTCCTTAAAATCCTTGACGTCATCAGGTATACTTACGACTATACTACTACACTCCATTTCGGGGAAAGAAGTCTTCTTCACGGCCATTCGGTTGATATATATTTAAGGAATCACACATCTCATGTAGGAGGAATCTTCTCCAATTCTCATTTCCAACATCGGAATTAACCATCTTAGCTTCCACCCACTTTAGGAATCTTTACATCTCCAAGAAGATTCATTCTCAGTGTCGGTATCAGGTTTACATACTTGATAGCTCAAATCTATCATTGCTTTCTAGCACACCGACTATACTTGGTCTTGACGTGTCTTCATAACAATCATTGCTCCTAAATACTACGAACTAGACATCACTCCTTTCTAGACACACTCGTTCTAAACAATACCATAGGTATTTCCGCCTCAGAATGACTCGGTCATAATGACTCGCATAAGACTCTCTCCATGCAAATAGGAGTAGGGTTACTTGCATAAGAATACCGTAGCAGGATAAAATATTTTCTTCTTCCGAAAGCTTGACCCAAACATTTATCTCAATTACCAAGCGTGTTAAAGGTGACGATTTATCCGACATAGCGTGGTTCTTCCTAAATTATGCATAGTTGATCAGGTTATGCATAATTGAGGACCAAACGACATCATGTCCTTTCTCGTCAAAATGTTTCTTTTCCATACGCTACACGCGTAAATTTATTTCAAGAAAAATTTCAAAGTGTAAAAATCAAGTTATTTCAAAAGAGAGAAAAGAAGATAGCACCACCTTCCATTCTTATTATTAAATTTTTTTTTTGAAAAGAAAATTTTATTTGAAACCATAGGGTCAGTTTATGAAATTTGAAAACACATTTTCCATGGTTCACACAAACAATTTATACAACATAGTCAATTTACGAATTCGCTCATATCATTTGTACAACACATAAGTTCGTTATTGCAATTCATAGTTTTAAAATTATCGATTCACAAAGCATCATTAGATACGGTTTGGTCAACGGCCACAGCAAGTTTCAAATATAATACCCATTCATAGACTATGCAAGATAATATTATACATGTGCGAAAGATTCACCAAACGGAATCATTTCACACTCGGGGTCAGGTCGGTCTAACAACAAGGTCAACTAATATACATACCAACATCCACAATCACACAACTCATAATCAAAAGAAAATCCTAGTTCTATAATCATAATAATACCAATGCCGGGGGTAGTACAAGTACAACCAAAATCCCCTAAAAGTTACAAATCTTCGGCTCCAAGATCGATACACCCAATCATGATGAATCTAAGTTTCTAATACAAGGATCCTAACCTATCCGAATGGCTGCGGTGTTTACAGACACCAAAATACAACCGGCAGCATGACTTCACTAACTAACACTAGCAGTTTAGTGGCTATACAAATGGTCATCATCTAAATCAAAATCAAAAGGAAATATAAATAGGACTACTGGGGTCCTGGTGGTCTTTTCTCCAAAGCTGCAATCCTCTTATCCAATCCTAAAATACACTGCATCATCGAACTCTCTTGACTACTCATCTCCGAGACTGTAGTCTGCAGCTGCTGGAAACTCAGTAATCCTATCAAGAGGAACCTCCAACATATAGTGAACTATATCATAAAGAGTATCCTCAAGATCAGGAACATCTCCTCTAGTGGACTCAGAAATACCACTAGTAACCAATGGATCTACAACGATCTCCATCGTGCCTCCCGCACTGACCTCTGCCTCAAACTCCTCCTCGTCCTCCCTAATATCACTAGCAGCAATCTCAACTCCTATACCTATACCATCCTCAGTATCAACTCCATCACCAATACCTAAATCTGCAATAGCCTCTGCATCAGCAGTACCAATCTTCATATGCTCCTCTCTGCTATCCTCGGGTGAGTATGACTCTCTGAACCTCTTGCGAGGTGGTAAAAGATCAGCATGAGTAGGGGCTATTGATTTCGAAACAGGAGTAGATGACGATACTGAAGTAGTAAGGGATCTGCATCTCTTGTGAGATGGTCCAACAAAAAGTGAAGATGAATCCAATGATCTCTCAGAAAATGAATTTGGGGATGACTTTGATGTCGTCGGTGGGTAAGGAGTAGAAATTGGTGCAGACCTCTAACGACTAAAAGCCTCACTATATCATGGAGTCATAACCAGGGGATAAACCAACCTAGATGATGCAACTCTAGTCGATGGTCCTGAATGATTCTGACCTGATGCATCGCACCCTTAAGAATGAACTGATGATGTGTCTGACAATGAATCTAAAGGTGTACCTGAAGAAGTATCTGATGAAGAATCCGAAGATGAACCAGAAGAAGATGAGTCTAAAGTAAAGTCTGGTAAAGAATGGCGATACGATGAACGATAAGATACGCGTCTCCATGCAGGAAAAGGTCCAACTCTCTTCCTTGCAGTCAACAACTTACGCGGCCCATTAGAATGGGTGTTGTAAGGTCAACCGAAAAGAATAGCCTCCCTGGGTCAGATAAGAATCGCTAGCCATCGACAAACCCCGGGTGGGGCAACAACAGGAGCAATAGGAAATTCAGATGATGGTGTAAATGTGTCATGAGATGATGATTTTGACGGTGAGGATAGCCTAGATGTGACCCTGTCCCTCCACCTCAAAACCATAACATCATGAACGGCAAGAGACTTATTCCTCTCGGGTCTCTACTCAGCAGGTTCGGACTCATTGTCCGCCTCTGAGTCATCAGAACACAAGAAGGGTGAAACCAATGGTAACTCTGGTGTTGGAGGTAAGGAATCCTCCGATGGATCAGAATCAAAAGATGAATAATCCACTAATTCAAGCACTCCGGTAGGTTAGGTGACAGAAACTACTCCCACATTCGGTGCAACTAAGGGAACAACAGGTATAATGGGAACCTCAAGGATAACAGGGATAATGGCAGGAATAGCACCAAAAAGAATCACTCATGGGACATGAGAACCCACACTCTCCTCAGATGAATCCGACAAAATAGGAATAACAGGAGCTGCCATAACATGCACAAGCAAAATTTTATATAAATCTCTTTATACGAAACCATGCCAAGTGCGTGCAATGCCGAGAAATAAGTATGATGCAAAATATGATATGGAAAAATGATATATAAAGTAATTATGGCAATATGATTGTAACACCCCAAACTACGATACGCAACGGAATACAACATTGGGGTGTTACTTCACAATACATGCACACGAGTCCCAGTAAACGTTCAAATATACGTTTATAAAACACAATTTCATTTATTAGAAAGATCAGAGTTACATAGGTCCCAATACCATTATAGAAATTATTTCTAAAAGTCACAACACGACTTGATTTCTAAAACACTTGTTTAGTTTATGACACTACTTCACCGAGACACCGTCCTTGATATCCGCGTTCCGTCCCATCCAGCCATCAACAGCAATTAACCTGAGATACATGCTTAAAAAGTCAACAAAACGTTGAGTGAATTCATAGAGTTTACAATTAACACATAGAACGCATATTTTGGGTTCCACAAAACGTATAACGTTGGCTCGTAAGTCAAGTTATAAAAATAGTGATTTCCAACCAAAGAGCCCGTGTACCGAAACTTAACACATTCATCCCGTAGGACGAAATTATGTCCGAGATGTATGTCACTTCTCCTAATACTAACTATAAAATGTCCGTTTGACAGGGTGGTCCTAACGGATTCAAACCCCGGACAGGGTTGTCAAACCCAATAGATCTATTTAATGCATTAGCGCTTACCAACACATGGTAACTAACAGTCACACAGAAAAAGGCATATACTCAGTAGTGAAGGAATCATATTCAAGTATCGAAAACAGTTTGCGTTCAATTTCACAAAACAAGCAATATATCCCCCTCGCGGAGTTAAAAACATTGAAAACTTTAAAAGCGAGGCTATGAACTCACCTTGGTCGAAGCCGAAGATCAAATAACCGAAACAATTCACGGAAAATCAATGAACACGATCACGACCTATAATTTATGTCGCTCGATTACTATTCCGAAAAGTATAGTCAACGATGCGTACATCGTATCAACAAAATCATATATATGGTATATATATTTATATAGTATAATATATATATATATAATATCTATATATATATATATAAATAATATATATATATAATATATATAATATATATATATATATATATAATTTATAATAGTAATATTATACACAAGTATGAGAAATTCCCCCTTGCGCGCTTAGATCCTAAAACCCCATAATATTAGTTACGATCATTCATTTTATTTATAAGCTACTCACTTCATAGAAAACTTTCTATTTTTCGGAAACTTTCTATTTTTGAAAAGTTACTATTTTTGAAAAGTCCCTCCATTTGGTCACGTTACTCTATAAAATATTTTATCTTTTATCCATATCCATTTTATGAACGTCCCCATTCATATGACACCCCCGGCGATATTCTCCTTATATACTTGTATGTATATAGTCTACTAATTATTTCAAAGTTTCCATTTTTAGCATTATCCCTTTCATAAAATTTGTTAAGTCTAAAATGTTATACTTGTAATAATAATAATGTTTATTAGTTTTATAAACATCCAACAAGTCTCATATCAACCTGTTGACTTTCAAAAGTCAACGTTAGACTTTATTTGACTTTTACTATTTATATATATATTTTCCTAAATCTGACCCGTCCAAAACGACCCGCTATATCACATTTTCACGACTCGGACTCTAAAGAGATTTTATGCAAAACGACGTTCCGGACAACTTTTTAGTTTTAAGCGAGACCTGAAGCTCGAAAGAAAAATAACGAAAATGCCCCTGCAAGATACGTTGGAAACTATTTACATTTTTTTTAAATTATATTGCAGAAATTTGACTTTTAGTATGACCCTTATCATGCGCATATTTAAAAACTAACAAAGCCTCGTGACAAAGGTAAAATGACATTCTGAACAACTTTCGAATTTTGCCGAAGGCAAAAACGGAACATCGAAAGTGTTCAAATGACCATTTAAAAATCTGACATATTCAAAAATTAGAGCGTATTGGAATTATTTAAGTTTTCAAATCTGTTTTCGCCGTAACTTCTTCGTTTTTAAGAGTTACGAGACCCACTTTATACCGAAACGATCGTAAAAATACCCTATACCATATTTTTTAAACCAAAATAATTTAACAAATCTCGTACCTCGCTTTCCGCTCCAAAGTTACACTGCTCATCAAGTGGTTTGCATTTTACAAAACCTCCAACAATCTATTTTTTGACCCAAAAATCACCTCGCAACATGTCTAAAACTAGCCCATACACGAATTCATGATCCGTTCAAGTCCATTCAAAATCACAACTAAACTAGCGCAAGATCCACAATATCATCACATGCAATAATATCGAAAAAAACTCAATCGCGAAAAACGATTATATTACTAGTAAAAAGAACACTTTTACAAGATATATTAAGCAAGAATGAACAAAAAAGTTTCCGGTCTCGTCCCCTTTGTTCCTAGCCGTGACTTCGGACCAGACCAAAACCAAAAACTAAATATTTTTCCAATTAACCAAGCTTTCAAAAACGATTATCTACCCACGATAAACCCACTTACCAACCGAAAACACTTGAATCAAACACGAACTCCAACTAGAAAAATACCCATTGCATGTTATATATTTTTGGTGGAAAACGTAGGAAATGACAAGGGGATTAAGAAAATATAACTTGATCATTTTGCATGTCATTTTCCGGCAGCCGACGGCGGCGGTGGTGGTTTCCGGCGGTGAGGCAAGAGAGGGAGAGAAATAAATATAGTGTGTGTGTTTTTTATGAAATAAATGGAAGTAAAATACCTTTATATACTTCCATACTTTGATCTTTTGGCAAAAATAGTCCTCCCTTCTTTTCTTGTTTTGATTTTTGACACATAAGCTTTTACCTTAACATATAACCGGCCACCATGGCTCGGGATTATACTTCCGTGTAATAAAAAAAATGTTAACTCACGTCAAAATAAAGTTTTGACTCGGTCTCGGCTAGAGCGCAGGAAATAATGTCGGAGTCCAAAGAAATATGAATTTTGAAATATATAAAATCATCGGGGCGCGTCATAAATTTTTATGAGACCCAAAACGTTCAACGGTCGCGCGGTCAAACTTTGACTCGAACATCGACTAAAAATAATAATTTCTCAAATCCGTTCGTAATAAAATACGAAAATAATTATTAACGACAATTTTTTTTTAATGTCGACGTTCAATCTTATGAACTTATAAAATAATAATTATGACGTCGAATCCGCGACCGTCATACGCGTCGTAAAACTCGGGTTGTTACACGGGACCATTGTTTAAACTTATTTATTTAAATGAAACAATAAGGATATCTTTTAAACGACTCATGTAGAGCTCATTCCCTATTATCTTGTGCTTATGTATTATGAAGTAACGTCCCCGGTTACCTTTCCGCTGCCACATATTTTAGGGGTGTTACAAAAAGGACTGCTTGGCATTTCCAGGTGATGCATGCTCATCTCAACAAAAACTGTTAGTCATGGAAACCCTTTTAAAAATACACCAAAACTATGGGAATCTGCCATGCATAAGCCGGAGAATCCCCGTGGAAGCACCTGAACGGTAAGGCTGCAAAGGCTTATAGGGTGAGAGTCGCAGAGCAAATTACTGCATAAGTGGAGGACGGCTTTACAGAAGATGGGGAGAAACAAATTCGTTGGCCCAAATCAAATCCCAATCGAAGCTTTGAGGTGTGATGACATCAAATAACATCGTATTATTAGCATTATTTATCCCGTATTTATTATCTCATTTGATATAATTATTGCATGAATTGGTACTTAATCGTTTATATTTGTTATTTGTAGTAATTATCGAGCATTAGGCAAAATATGGAGAAAAGGACGTGTTTTGAAGCATAAACGAAGAGTTTGAGAAAGTCGACTGATGCTGACATCAATTCGCCGTATCTAAAGACTTTGAAGAACTCAAGACCATTGCCTGACTTTAAAGAATATGTCGTATCCACATTAGCAGATACGCCGTATATGATACTTTGGTCAACTATCAAGAGAAACACGTTTTCACACCAATACTCCGTATCCAAAACCTCAATACTCCGTATTGTCAATACTCCGTATCCGAAGATCCAATACTCCGTATTGGTCAATACTCCGTACTGAAGAACCAATACTCTGTATGGGTCAATACTTCTTTATTCCGAAGAAACCAATACTCCGTATTGGTTAATACGTCGTATCCAAAAATCGGATATGACGTATTGAAACCAGCTCAAGAAAATTATGGAATATTTTATTCGTAGAGCCCACGCCAAGTTAACCCGATACACCGTATTGAATTACAATACATCGTATCGACCAATTTTTAGAGTCTATAAATACCAACCCTAATAACTATTGGGGTATGGCTTTTTACCCACCAAGTTTGATTTTCAGAAGATCTCTGAAGCATCTATAAAGTTCTAATCGATGGGAGAACTCTTGTAATTTCTACACCTATCTACTTATATTGTTCGGTTTAGCATTCGTTTTAATTAAATCCGTTCATACTATGATTTCGAGTATTGTTACAATGACTATCGGCTAATACCTTTAGGTATTAGCCACGTTTATGATAATATAATGTTTTGGTTTGTCTTTATATTGATTGTTCTTTATTCGTTGCATGTTGATTATGTTTATCACTTCATACCCGTTTATGTGCTTATTTATGTGTTTTACCTATCATTCAACTGGGTCTAGTCCTACATATTTAATGCCCTGCAACTTCGGTGTTGTTTGGGCATAGACTAAGAGTCCGGGATAGAAACATATAATGCTTATTCATATTGCTAGAATAATAGGATCACCAATAGAAAGCCTTGTTTCGATCTATGGTTAAGTGGATAGGTAGGCTAAGCCGGTGGCTTAGGATTACACATAACGTCCTATTTCCATAGGTAGTTAAGTGGGCGTGGACTACTAGTATATGAATTTCCATTAAGCAGTAAGTTGGTAAAGCCCCTATGAGATATGATTCATTATAACCACCAATATAGTTTCCTAGATAGATTATAATCTACGGTGTGAGCTTTATGCGGGTTTAGGTTAATTGTGACAGGATTAACTAACGACAAACCTCGAGTCTAGGGAGAAGATCCACCTAACTTTGGAATGATATACCACGCCCACTTAACTACCTATTGAAATAGGACGTTAAGTTAATCCTAAGCCACCGCTAGCCTACCTATCCAATTAACCATAGACCGAAACAAGGCTTCTATTGGTGATACAATTATTCTACAACATAATAAGCATTATAGTGTTTCTATCCCGGACTCTTAGTCTATGCCTAGAACAACACTAAGTTTGCAGGCATTAAATATGTAGGTACTAGACCCAGTTGAATGATAGTACAACAGCATAAATAAGACATAAACGGTATGAAGAGATAAACATAATCAACATGCAACGATAAAGAAACAATCATATAAAGGACAAACCAAAACATTAATTATCATAACGTGGCTAATACCTAAAGGTATTAGCCGATAGTCATTGTAACAATACACGAAATCATAGATGAACGATTAAACATAATGCTAACCGAACACATATAGTAGAGTGTAGAGATTACAAGAGTTTTCCCATCGATTAGACCACTTTATAGATGGCTTCATAGATCTTCTGAAATCAACATGTGGTAAAAAGCATACCCCAAATCGTATTTAGGGTTTGGTATTTATAGACTCTGAAAATTGGTCGATACGGCGTATTGAAATTCAATACGGCGTATCGGGTTAACTTGGCGTGGGCTCCACGAATAAAAAATTCCAGAATTATCTTGAGCTGGTTTCAATACGCCATATCCGATTTTTGGATACGACGTATTGACCAATACAGAGTATTGGTTCTTCAGATACGGAGTGTTGACAAATACAAAGTATTGGGTCTTCGGATACGGATTATAGACCAATACGGAGTATTGGGTCTTCGGATACGGAGTATTGACCAATACGAAGTATTGAGGTTTTGGATACGGAGTATTGGCTGTAAACGTGCTTCTCTTGATAGTTGACCAAAGTATCATATACGACGTATCTTCTAATGTGGATACTACGTATTCTTTAAATGTCAGGCATGGTCTTGAGTCTTCAAATCTTTTAGATACGGCGAATGTTGTCATGCAACAGTCGACCTTTCTCAAACTCTTCGTTTATGCTTCAAAACACGTCCTTTTCTCCATCTTTTGCCAAATGCTCGATAATTACTACAAATAACAAAATAATAAACGATTAGTACCAAATTTCATGCAATAATTATACAAATGAGATAATAATACGGATAAATAAATCTAATAATACCGTGTTATTTGATTCACACACCCTCAAAGCTAACGATTGGGATTTGATATGGGCCAATGAATTTTGTTTCTCCCCCATCTTCTGTAAAGCCGTCCTCCACTTATGCAGTAATTTGCTCTGCGACTCTCACCCTATAAGCCTTTGCAGCCTTACCGTTCAGGTGCTTCCACGGGATTCTCGGCATCACTGGCAATTCCCACCTAGTTTGGTGTATTTTTAAAAGGGTTTCCATGACTAACAGTTTTTGTTGAGATGAGCATGCATCACCTGGAAATGCCAAGCAGTCCTTTTTGTAACACCCCTAAACGATGTGGCATCGGAAAAGGTAACCGGGACGTTACCTTCATAAACATAAGCACAAGATAATGGGAATGAGCTCTACATGATCGTTTTAAAAGATATCCTTAATGTTTTCATTTAAATAAATATGTTTAAAAACAATGGTACCAGTAACAACCCGAGTTTTTACGACGCGTATGCCGGTCGCGATTCGACTCAAATAATTATTTTATAAGTTCATAAAGAACATCGACATTAAAAAAAAAATTTGTCGTGAATATTATTTTTCGTATTTTTATTACGAACGGATTTGAGAAATTATTATTTTAAGTCGCTGTATTCGAAGTGAAAGTTTGACCGCGCACCGTTTGAACATTTGGGCCTCATAAAAAGTTTAATGACCCCCCGATGATTTTATATATTTCAAAATTCATATTTCTTTGGACTCCGGCATTATTTCCTGCGCTCTAGCCGAGACCGAGTCAAAACTTTATTTTGACGTGAGTTAACATTTTTTTTATTACACGGAAGTATAATCCCGAGCCATGGTGGCCGGTTATATGTTAAGGTAAAAGCTTATGTGTCAAAAATCAAAACAAGAAAAGAGGGGAGGACTATTTTTGCCAAAAGCTCAAAGTATGGAAGTATATAAAGGCATTTTACTTCCATTTATTTCATAAAAACACACACACTATAATTATTTCTCTCCCTCTCTTGCCTCACCGCCGAAAACCACCACCGCCGCCGTCGGCCGCCGGAAAATGACATGGCAAAATGATCAATTAATAATTTCTTAATCCCCTCGTCATTTTCTACATTCCACCAAAAATATATAACATGCAATGGGTATTTTTTCTAGTTTGAGTTCGGTTTGAATTTTTTTCCCCCAAGTTTTTGTTTTTTTTTTTTTTTTTCGGTTGGTAAGTGGGTTTATCGTGGGTAGATAATCGTTTTTGAAAGCTTGGTTAATTGGAAAAATATTTAGTTTTTGGTTTTGTCTGGTCCAAGGGGAGTCACTCTAGGACACAGGGGACGAGACGGAAACTTTTCTTGTTCAATCTTGCTTAATATAGCATTGTAAGTATTCTTATTACTAGTAATATAATCGTTTTCGCGATTTGATTTGTTTTCGATATATTGCATGTGATGAATCTGAGATCTTAGCGCTAAGATTATTTGTGATATTGAATGATTGAACGATATGGATATCGTGTATGGGCTAGTTTAGACATGTTGTGAGGTGATTTTTGGGTCAAAAATAGATTTTGGCGCGTTTTGTAAAATGCAAAACTGAGCAGAAACTTTGGCGCGGAAAAACGAGGTTTGATTTGTAAAATCTGATTTTTGGTTTAGAAAATATGGTAGATGGTACTTTTACGATCGTTTCGGTATAAAGTGGGTCTCATAACTCTTAAAAACGAAGAAGTTACGGCGAAAACAGATTTGAAAACTTAAATAATTCCAAACAGCTCTATTTTTTGAATCTGTCCAGATTTTTAAATGGTCATTTTGAACACTTTCGAGTCCGTTTTAGCCTTCCGGCAAAACACGAAAGTTGTTCAGAATGTCATTTTACTTTGTCGCGAGGCTTGTTAGTTTTAAAATCGCATGATAACGGGTCAAAAATAAAAGTCAAATTTCTGCAATATATTAAAAATGTAATAGTTCCAACAGAATCTTGCAGGGGCATTTTCGTTATTTTCCTTTGAGTTTCAGGTCTCGGTTAAAACTAAAAAGTTATCCGGAACGTCGGTTTGCATAAAATCTCTTTAGAGTCCGAGTCGTGAAAATGTGATATAGAGGGTCGGTTTGGACGGGTAAGATTTAGGTAAATATATATATAAATAGTTAAAGTCAAATAAAGTCTAACGTTGACTTTTGAAAAGGTCCAACAGGTGAAAGAGGACTTGTTGGATGTTTTATTAAAAATAATAAACATTATTATTATTACAAGTATAACATTTTAGACTTAACAATTTTTATGACGGGGATAATTCTAAAAATGGAAACTTTTGAAATATAGTATACTTATACATACAAGTATATAAGGAGAATATCGTCGGGGGTGTCATATGAATGGCAGGACGATGATAAAATGGATATGGATAAAAGATAAAATATTTTATAGACTAACGTGACCAAATGGAGGGACTTTTCAAAAATAGTAACTTTTCAAAAATAGAAAGTTTCCGAAAAATAGAAAGTTTTTTCTAGAAGTACTAGCTTGATAATAAATGAATATCGTAACCAATATTATGGGGTTTATGATCTAAGACGCGCAAGTGGATTTCTCATTACATGTATGAATATATATATATATACATATATATATATATACATATATATATATAAATATATATATAAATATAATATATTATATCAATATATATAATATATATATAAATATATATAATAATATATATATATATATATATGTTTTTAGTCGTTACTATGACTCATCGTTGATCCGTACTCAAGTATTGTAATCGAGCGGAACGTAATTTAAAGTCCGTGATTGTGTTCTTGATGTTCATGGTAGACTCGGTTGTTCGATCGTCGTCTTCGGTCGAGGTGAGTTCATGGCCTCGCTTTTTAAATGTTTTAAAACCCGCGAGGGGGATACATGTTGTTTTGAAAATTAAACGCGATGTGTTTTGATACGTGATATGATTTCATTGCTATGAGTATATGCCTTTTACTGTGTGACCGTTAATTACGCGAGAGGATAACGCGAATGCATAATAAGAATCTATTGGAGTTTTGACAACTCTGTCCCTGGGTCTGAAATCTAATGTGAACACCCTGTAGTGGACATTTAGTATTGAACTAGGGATGGCATACTTCCCGTCAGTATTATCCTAAATGATAAGATGTGTTAAGGTTTCGTACACGGGACTCATGTTAGTGGAAATCATAATATAACATGCCTTGCAAGCCAATTTTATAATTGTTTTTTTGTGAACCGAATATTGCGTTCTACTGTTATTTGTAAACTATAGAATTCACTCACGTTTTGTTGACGTTTTTAAGCATGTATCTCAGGTTAGAAGATATTGATGGCTTGGATGGGACGAAACGCGGATATTGGGATTGTGTCTCGGTGAAAATTTATACATTTATAAAAAAGGGGTTTTGTAAGAAAGTCGTGATGTGACTAACTAGAAAAGAAATTTCTGAATTTATTTGGGACCTATGTAACTCTGATTTTCCTCATATAAATAAAAAAATTGTTTTATAAACGTATCATTTGAACGTTTACTTGGACTTGTGTGCATGTATTATGAAGTAGCACCCCAAATGTTGTATTCCGCTGCGTATCGTATTTTAGGGGTGTTACAGAGTGGTATCAGAGCCAGGTTGTAGCGAACTAAGTCGTTTTCAAAACTTGGACTACAATAGTTTTTGGAAAAATTTCACGAGTCTTTCACCGTTGTCCGATATCCACGCGCGTGTCGTTCCTGATCCTTAGATGCCTTATGTGATGCCTTTAATTGCAATCTATGTGCGTGACAAGTGGATGTACACTGATAAAGATATTATATACGTGTGCGTATGTATATATATATATATATATATATATATATATATATATATACACATATATATACATATATATATATACATATATATATACATCATATATATATATATATATATATATATATATATATATATATATATATATATATATATATATATATATATACGGCATCCGCCTTATGGTGTACGTCTATATATATGTTTTGATATTCGCAATTTGCGAAGAGTTTAATTTTTATGAGCATTTTGATGCGATATGATAAAATCATTTTGATATATATGATGAAAACACCGATGTTATATGATTATCTCCGAGACTTTCTCGACTTTACAGCTGTTATCTTTTGATGTCGGGACTCGACTTAGTTTTTCGATCCCACTTGTAAGATTTTCCTAATTGGTTTTTGAAATTGAATGTACTTCTGTATTGATTTTGAATCACATATGTTGTTTCGTAATTTATCGTTTTGAGATTTTCCAGTTGATGGGAGTGCGACTTTTATATGTCATCTCATAACCCTTCATTGTTTTGGAAAATGGTTTATTAACCTTATTCCTCGCGAATGTTCGTTTGGAAACGTCTATCTTGGGAGCTTTCGAATAAAGGATGTGTTGTTTGCGGTTTGATTCTCGTTGTATCAGACCCTATACTTAGTAAAGTCTTGAAATGTTTGATTCTGGAAAACCCATGAGGTTTGATGTGTTTCAAAAAGTTTCTAATCATTAGGTATGGCTTGTAAATGAGTTATGGAGGAATTTAAATGGTGTTTGGGTTGGACTTGAAATAGATTTATTATGGCAATTGTAACCATAGGTTGTAGATTGATTACGAATTTACTTTTGGTCATAAGGCACCTGGAATCCAATATGGATGTGGGCATATGTCCTTTAAAGTGTTGTGTTCATTGATAAGTCGTAACACTCCGGATGATAGATATAGGTCCGTTTTTTACTTAAAACTAGTCAATCTGTTCTGTTGGAAAGTGAATAACATCCTTATATTTTTGTATTAACTTTAAAAAGGGAATTATGGTACCTGCAGAGGACTCATAGATCTATCACCTCCCTCTGACCTCACATCAATATCATCAATATATTTCAAATTACGCTCGTTCCCGTAAGTTACAAAATCAATCACAAATTCTTGGGGACTGATTTTGATCAGCAGCTTGTTGGGTACGTTCCAACATATTTTTGGTCTATGAAGACCTAGGGAATTATACTAGGATGTAGAGAAACACCTTAGGTACATGTAAGAATTCGGATGGAGTCATATCGACGGCCGACGAATGAGTTATCGCAAAAATGGCAAAAACTAGTCAAAAATTTAGACCAGAATTTGAATGTGTATTAAGTTAAAAAAAAGAAAAAAATTTTTACATAGCAACACCTAAATATGTAAAACTGTAAGTTCTAGATATTGAACAAACTTATATTTGAGCGGTCGTTTCAGCCTTTTCGGACGCACGAATTAGGAGATACACTTGTTTTAGTGGAGCGATAAAATTCTAGAAAATGGCAGCTTTGATAGATAGGGGTAAAATGGTAATTTCACCTAGATTCTAAAACATTATGGGTAGTGGGCCCTACGTTTTTGGAAATTAGACTCGGAATGAATTCCGTAGGCGAAAACCTCATACCATTATCATCCACGGATTAGTAATTAGGAAGGTTTCAAGAAGCTAAAGGCTTATTGGTCTGTGGTCATTATTGCCTCAAAGTTTTATCTCATCATCGGTGTAGTGATTGTGCACTCTTTAGCCATTGTTTGGATTTAGAACTCTAGGAGAGTTAATATATATGTTGTTCACTTAAGTGGTGCTCGGAGGTCGTAGTTACCTCAAGACATTTGACTCATTGAGAGATTGATTTGACCCCGAGTGTTGGGTAACTTCAATTGGCGAATCTTTTTTTTTTTTTTTTTTTTTCCCCCCCCCCGCATGTGTATGTTACTTGTTTGCATAGTCCATGAGTGGGTATAGTTGATACTTGCTGTGATCGTTGACCGAACTATATAAAAAGATGTCTTGTAAAATTTATGAATTTAAAAACGTTGGATCGCAATAACGAAGTCGTGTGTTTGAACGAATGTCGTTGCGCGAATTGCACAGATAATGTTGTATAAACTATTGTGTAAACAATAGCAAACGTGTTTTCAAATTTGCACATAAACTGACCCGTGGAGTCAACCAAATTTGTCCTTCAAAGGAAAATATAAATCAACAAAAAAGGAGGGGGGGGGGGGGGAGTGTCGGGTTAGAATTAAAATGGGAATGGTAGGATGGGGGGTGGGGAGGGGTGGGGGGGGTGATGGAGGGGGGGGGGTGCTAACTTTTGTTTCCTAAAAGTTGAAACAAACAATTTTTACTTTTATTTGAATTTTTTTTAGCTACTGAGAAAATAACTTGCGCGTGTAGCGTATGAAAAAGGAACGTTCGACGAGGATGGACATGACGTCATTTGGTCCTCAATTATGCATAACTTGATCAACTATGCATAATATAGGGAAGAACCACGCTATGTCTGAATAATCGTCACCTTTAAAATGTCGAGGATTTTGGAGAAGAATTTGATTTGAGTTGAGTTTCTCGAAAGGGAAAAGTGTTTTTATCGGTTGCCCACGATGGATTACCCATCAAGTTAAAATAAGTTTTGAATTGACTACCTGGATAGGATCTCCAAGTTAGTCGTATAATTGACCGAGACATTCTGGGAGAAATCCGTACCGAGATTCTTATTGAATCCGAGTGAGTCTAGGAAAAAGTAATAAGGTCAAGTCCTCGTGAAAAGGACCGGTAGTCGGAATGGAAATATTGGTTTATGGACGGATGCATAGTAGAAGCAGACTTAAAAGAAAAGAAGTGTGGCCGGAATGGATGTCGCATGTCCGTGGTAACAACAATTTCTTCGAGGATTAGTAAAGGTCATACAGTGCCAATTAATACGTGGACGCAAGACCAAACCCGAAAATCATTAGATAAATGATGGGATAGATTTAGATGGTGAAGTGACCAAGAAACCGGATACCGACACAGGGAAGGGAGCTACTTGAGGTCATAAGGATTCCGAATTGAAGGAGGTTAGTAAAGGTGAGAGAATGGAGAAGGACTTCTCCTACATCAAATGTGCGTTGGCAATTTGGTTGTGTCCCCAACCGAAGACCGTGAAGAAAACTTCTTCCCCGTTATGGAAAGTGGTGGTGATATAGTGTGCGAATGTACCTTAACCGTCAAGGATTAGAATAAGGAACTAAAAGATCCCTGACCTAGGGTTAGGTGTAGTGATATTTACTCTGTGACGTGACGACTTGAGTGCGTAAAGAGGGGCGAATTGATTGGAGACTCTAGAAAAATGGTGACATCCGTCCCCATTCTGGAGGAACGACCAAAGTAGCCAACGCCTTAAGACGAGCGATATTGAATTAGGAATGTGAGTGATTTTCTCGACTTAATGATTCGATTCATCTATGATGTAATGCGATGTGTCGGGACCGAGCCGATTATGCTAGTCGCCGTGTGGAATCGTGTGGGGAATTTGAATTTATTCATTAACGAGCAATAAGTCCATGATGCTTAATTATTTTTCTCGATTGCTATCGATTGTTTTGATCTTGTATGTGGTATTCCTTGCGGGATTACACCAGCTAAATTATGTAAGAAATGTGCTTTACGTGCTATGTGCTTTGAATGTTAATAAGCGCTTATAGCACTTTTGTGTAGCCCATGATGTGACTTAGGATGTGAGTGAATGAGTATATTTCCCGGAAATAAATGAAAGATACCAATATAGACGGGCACGCAGGTCTTCCTGTGAACATGGGGGAGTGGTATCCCGAAAGTCTATATCATTCGTGGTTCGAGAATAAACACAAGCATGAGCTATATTGGGTATAGGAGTCGACCGTAATTAAGTTGAGTCGATTTGTTCATAAGAAGCAAGGTATATCGAGCAAGCTCGGTGTTATAACCAGAAATTTGAATTGTGGTATGTATTGATGTGAGGCGAGAATAGCTATATTGCCCAGGCTTCATCGTAAGCAAGCATTGTGGTATTATTGAGGCTTCATTATAAGCAAGCCCGATTATTTTGCTAAGGATTTATAATAAGCGAGCATGATTGGTTGCTAAGGTGAATAATGAGCAAGTTTGGTAAAGTGCCTAAGTAAACTAGGCCGAAATATAAAGTCATTGTAAAATGATGAATATGTGATTATGTGCTTATGTGATTATGTGGTTATAAATTAATAGTGAATAATGCGGTTTGATGGGGTCATATGTACTCCAGAATGTTTTCGCAACAGTTTGGTGCATTATTAACTGAGACCCGGGTGGATGGCGACACAGATGTTTTGGTTTTGGTTAGCAATGTTATTTATGGTTTTGGATATTGAAGTGTAATCTTGGTATTTTGGATATAGATTGATTATTTATGGTTTTAGATGAATGATGTATTTGGCTTTGGACGATGACTGTACTCTTGGGTTACGGGTTAGCGACGTATGTTTTCGGTTTTGTGTAGCGTGTGCGATAATGTTATGTTTGGAATAATCACCAAATTAAGAATTAGGTTGATCTTTCGTTTAAAGTCTTTCGTTTAAAAACGACGTGATTTATGTTTTCTCGGATACGTTCCGTGGCGTATTTTGTCTCTTATGATAAAGAGTGATTGTAATTAAATTTTGATTTCATTGATATGAATTACCATTTGTTTTGTTGACTTTCCATCCGGAATAGTCGAAGTGAGTATAATATCGCGTATTTGTTTTCATCGTGCGAACATGTGAGTCCGTTCGATGACGAAGCGACCGCCTCACCGCGAGTGAAGTTAGGACAGTAGTGAACCCGAGCACCAGGACGGCGCTCCCCTTTAAGGTGGTTCGCAATGTTACAACCCGATTTTTTATGACACGTAAACGGTAGCGGATTCGACGTCAAAATTTATATTATAAGTTCATAAGATTGAACGTCGACATTATAAATTTTTTGTTGTGTCGTGAATAATTATTTTTTTAATTTAATTACGAACGGATTTGAGAAATTATTATTTTTAGTCGAAGTCAAAGTTTGACCACGCGACCGTTGAACGTTTTGGGCCTCATAAAAATTTATGACGCCCCCCGTTGATTTTATATTTTTTGAAATTCATATTTCTTTGGACTCCGACATTATTTCCCGCGTTCTAGCCGAGACCGAGTCAAAACTTTATTTTGACGTGAGCTAACATTTTTTTATTAAATATTTTAAACCAAATTAAGTGTGACGGAAATGAATTTAGTCACGGAAGTATAATCCCGAGTCATGGTGGCCGGTTATATGTTAAGGTAAAAGCTTATGTGTCGAAAATCAAAACAAGAAAAGAGGGGAGGACTATTTTTGCCAAAAGCTCAAAGTTTGGAAGTATATAAAGGAATTTTACTTCCATTTATTTCATAAAAATACACACACTATATTTATTTCTCTCCCTCTCTTGCCTCACCGCCGGTGAACCACCACTGCCACCGTCGGCCGCCGAAAAATGACATGCAAAATGATCAAGTTATATTTTTTTTAATCCCCTCGTCATTTCCTACGTTTTCCACCAAAAATATATAACATGCAATGGGTATTTTTCTAGTTGGAGTTCGGGTTTGATTCAAGTGTTTTCGGTTGGTAAGTGGGTTTATCGTGGGTAGATAATCGTTTTTGAAAGTTTGGTTAAATGGAAAAATGTTCGGTTTTTGGTTTTGGTCTGGTCCAAAGTCACGGCTAGGAACAAATGGGACGAGACGGAAACTTTTCTTGTTCAATCTTGCTTAATATAGCATTGTAAGTATTCTTATTACTAGTAATATAATCGTTTTCGCGATTTGATTTGTTTTCGATATATTGCATGTGATGAAATCCGAGGATCTTGCGCTAGATTAGTTGTGATATTGAATGATTGAACGATATGGATATCGTGTATGGGCTAGTTTAGACATAGTTCGAGGTGAATTTTTGGGTCAAAAAAATATTTTGGTGCGTTTTTGTAAAAAGCAAAACCTGAGCAGAAACATTGGCGGCGGAAAAACAAGGGTTCGTGATATTGTAAAATCTAATTTTGGATAAGAAAATATGATAGAGTATATTTTTTACGATCGATTTTCGGTATAAAGATGGTCTCTAACTCTTAATAACGAAAAATTACGACGAAAACAAGATATAGGAAACTTAAATAATTCAAACACTATTAGCTATATTTGGAATTTGTCCAGATTTATAGTCATTTTCATCACTTTTCGAGACCGTTTTAGAAGCCCTCCGCACAACATAAAAGTTTTTCAGAATGGTTCGATTTTAACTTTACCGCGAGGCTTGTTAGTTTTAAAATCGCATGATAACGGGTCAAAACTGAAAGTCAAATTTCTGCAATATATTAAAAATGTAATAGTTCCAGCAGAATTTTGCAGGGGCATATTCGTCATTTTCCTTCGAATTTCAGGTCTCGGCTAAAACTAAAAAGTTGTCCGGAACATCGTTTTGCATAAAATCTCTTTAGAGTCCGAGTCGTGAAAATGTGATATAGCGGGTCGTTTTGGACGGGTCAGATTTAGGGAAATATATATATAAATAGTCAAAGTCAAATAAAGTCCAACGTTGACTTTTGAAAGTCAAAGGGTTGATAAGAGACTTGTTAGATGTTTATAAAATAATAAAACATAATTATCATTACAAGTATACATTATCGACTTAACAAATTTTATAAAAGGGGATAAAGCTAAAAATAGAAACTTTTGAAATAAAGTATGAACTTATACATACAAGATAAATAAGGAGAATTATCGTCGAGGTTGTCATAAGATGGCAGGACCGATGATAAAATAATATGACAAAAGATACAGAATTTAACGGAACTAACAGGTGACAAAATGGACCCCGGACTTTCCCAAAATAGTATTAAAACCATTTTTGTGAAAGAGTATCATTTTGTCACAATTATAGATTTTGAGAACTTTTTCTAGAAATCATTTGTTAGAAACTTTCATTATAATGATAACATTGAATTAGTCATTCACAAATCCACAACTGAATGGTCACTAAGTCACTCACTCCTCATTTTGTTCATTGCGGATAACGGCCGAAACCGGACATGACTTAGACCACTTAAACAATTGAGACTTGGATTTTCAGATTCAAGTTATAAAAACTTTTCCACTTTCACTTTTTGCCATGAATCCTAAACAATGTAAACAAACACATCTAATTCAATAACTGAATGGTCACTAAGTCACTCACTCCTCATTCTGTACATTGCAGATAACGATCGAAACCGGACATGACTTAGACCACTTAAATAATTATGAATAGACATATTTGACCCAAAGTTTAGAATTCATTAAAACTTGATTTCTTTTTCACAATCATTTGATGTTTTCAAAACACATGAGGGACTGATCTTTTTTTTCCACAGACATTCGAGCATTAATCGTCATAAGCATACAGAAATTATGAGCGCATAAAATTTACAAAGTTCATTGTTACTAATTTTTGACTTTTTGACATTACCGAATTTGACTTTATGACATTATCGAGTTTGACTTTTTGACAATTACTGAGTTTCATAATGGAATTTAAAGCTGACCCCTTTTAATCAAACTCGATTCCTTTACGTTTTATCCCCAAAAAAATAGTCAACAAATCAAACTCGATAAGTACAAACTTCGACAAACACCAAGTACATCTGAGTTTCATGTTCAACATCGAGTTTATGATCGTAGACCTTTTATAAGCTATTTTACACTTATTTTCACATAATCATTGATTATTATCATCCTTGATCTTAATCATTTATCAAAATTTTGATAAATCCTAAATTCGATAATCCCAATTCTTACCGAGTTTAAACTTGATAATTCAAAACAGCTTAAAACTGAATCAAAACTCATGTTGACTTACGTTTAAGAAAGAAAAGAAGGTGTAATCGCTGTAATAAGCTTCTGAAATCTTTCTTTGATTTTCTTTACAAACTCGGTAAGTTGGCTCGGTAAAAATAAAAAGAAAAAAGAAAAAGTTTTCCTCCTTTTATAGTCACTGAATATAAGTTTTGAAAACTTACACTTTCAGCCCTTGTATTTTCTTTTTCGAGTTATCTCTTTTTTCTGAATTTTGTTTTAAATTTTCAAAAAATCCTCCTCGAGTAATGATAAGTTGACCAATGTATCAAAAACTCCCCCTTGGAATAAAATCATGCTAAACACTATAACACCCTGTGTTTTTCAAGTCATTGACGACGTTGATAGATCTACTATGTATCTTTTGTATTGTACGCGTTTGTTTTAAATCGTAAACGTTAAGCTAAATCGCGTAGGCTAAAAATTAGCGTTCAATGTAAACGGGCATCAAACGATTAAACGTTTATATCAATCAAGTATTAAATAATTATTTTGAGAATAATTATGGTCCTTGTTCATTTATTTTTTATCGGTTACGTAAATTATATTCGTTTCGCGATAAAGTGCGTTTAGGCATAACCGGAAGCACGTTAATTAATCTACGCTTCAACAAATACCCACGATTGTACCCAATACCTAAAGTTTATTAAACTTTACCCAAGTAAATGTTGCTAGTCATTTTGTACACTAGAAAATATATTATACACAAATGCATGCAAGTTGGCAACTTTTAAATAAAAGTTACAAGTTGTAACTTTAGTAAATGATTCAATATATTGTGTTACCTAGCAAAAGTCTTCTAGAAGACTTCGAAACTTGTTCCCCCTCCTAAACCCGTCATACAACAACTTAGGGAAACAGGAGCACAAATCTACATACAACTTGGTTTTGTACGATCACTTGCTCCATTAAAAAACCTAGCTAGTTTGTTTCCTTGACCAGAAGACCAAGAAACATGCTTCCTTTAAGACCATGAACTTGTCCCATGACCAACTATTGCATACCTTTTTGACCTTTTAAACACATATATTTCAAGTATCATGCAAGAGAGAAACATATAACACTTTACACTTAGCTAAAAATCACAAAAACCCTCCCTTTTGTGCTCCTTCATCCCACGGCACCAAACACCCTTAATACCAAATCCATACCAATCTATCACCTATACTCATCTACATACATCATTCTTAAGATATTCTAAGATGTTTCCAAGCATTGGCTAACCATTTTCAAGAATTAATCAAGAAAAGAGAAGTTATGGTTTTCACTTGGAAAACTAGGGTTAATATTGTGCAAGCTTTGGTTTCTAGTCTAAACAAGGGTTTAGATTGTGTTAGTCATCATCTTCATTCACCATAAGGCCATCTAGAACTCTTTATGATCTTACATTTATCATTATATGCATATGTTAGTTTTATTATAGCTTGAATCACCATTTAGGATTTTGATCATGTAAAAAGGAGTTTTTACTTGTTGTCATCATAATGTACACTTTTATATATCTTATGATGTTAATGACATCATGTTAAAATGGACACATAAGTGATTTACACTCTTGGTTAAGCATAAAAATGATTATGTATTAATTAGGGTTTATAAAGTTACATAATATGTTACAAGTAAAAGAAAGGCAAATGACATATTAATGTTGATTATGGACTTTTAATCATGTTACTTGAACACTAAAATAAAGTCATGTTGGAAGAAATACACTTGTACACTTATGGTTTATATGTAAAAATGGCTAAGTATAAACTTGGAGTAAAAAGGTTACTTATGAAAGTTAAGGATTAAAAGTGTTAATATGGACTTGGTAATTTGGACATATGAGGATAATTAGGGACTAATGGACTCTTATTATATGTAACACTTATGTCATAAATAAAATATAAGGCTTGTGGTAATGTTATAAAGTGTAAAATATAAAAACAAGGTTAAAAATGGACTTAATAAGGTCACCCAAACTTTCTGTCCAAAAGTGTATAAAAATATATTTATTTTATATTTTTATAAAATAATACGACTCATGACGATTCCGAAAAAGTAAGAAACTTGTCAAACGGATTAATAACGAAAAAGTTATGGTAAAAACAAGTTATACGATAAATAAACGGATTTATAAAAGAATTTTTATAAAAACTTTTTATAAAAATTATTCAAACAGCAAGTTTGGTATTTTTAACAAATTATACATATTTTTAGGATTCGAAAATGATAAGAATCGTAATTTTTCAATTAAAAATGAACGAGTTATGAATTTCGCGAGTTCACGACAATTAATACTTTTATAAAACTATTTTTATAAAAGTTACTGTTCATGACAGAAATACTTAATTTTTTAAACCTCATAAATAAATAGAACTTTCAAATACGGGAACGTGCTCGAAATAATCGCTAAAAACGGAGCAATAACGAATAAAATACGACGTTTACTGGTTTTACGATAACTAAAACTGTAAAAATAACCTTATAACTGATGTGAACAGTAAAATTACTGTTCGTCAGAGGATCAAAAATATGAAAATGTCAAATTATGATAATTCGTCCTAATACGAAAGCGTGGGCATAAGAAACGTCAAAATCGGACTTAAAATGCGAAAGTTACGCCGGTTTTACTACAACGATAATTATAAACGTTTAACTAATTAAACACAATTTTTCCAAAACAATTAGATGGTGAATTAATGGAGAGTTTGTATAGAATTATAAGTGGGTTATCAAAGTACTATAATACTAGGGAGTTTTCATAATGAGCCTCTTCGTGGGTGGCGAATCGACTGAATTGCTGGAATCACAATTTAAAGATGTCTAGCTCCTCATACGTTCACAACATACCTCGTAATATGATAGCCCGAACGATAGTAAAAGATGTAACTAACGATAGACATGAATATGATTTGTTTATTTAATCTAAGTACATGGTACTTATACGAAACTAAATAAATAGGTTGCATCTGACGATTTGCGTGACGCTTTATCTGCGATATTTGGATTATCTGAACTCAAGGTGAGTTCATAGCCCCACATTTTTACGATTTCAATGATTTATAACTATGGGGTGGAAACATGCTTTGTTTTATAAATTGGACGCAAGTGTATATTTTATATTGATTACATGTTTGCCTAAGTAGCGATAACCCAAGTTGACCCATTATCATGAACTGACAATTGCAAAGATGTAGTTGTTAAATTACATTATGTGGCGCGGAATGTTAGATGAATAGGATCTATTTGGGAAACAACCTCCCCGTTCGGGTGACTAGCTATCACCGGGAACGAACGTATAGCATGTCGGATTTGGGGATGTTTCGGGTTAAACATCTAATCGGGCAGAAATTCAAATATATATTATTGCAAGAAAGATTGTCGAGCTTCAGTGTCATGAGCTTAGGAAAATGTAATCGGGTTTTGTGATGTCTGCATGTGTTGCATTATCACGGGGAAAGTCTTGCGGTCCTGCATATTATGATTTATCAAACCTATGAATTCACCAACATTATTTGTAGACGTTTTAAAAGCAATTGTTTTTTCAGGAGATCAGTAAGTCAATGAAGGTGCCAGAAACATATGGTGATTTTGTATTGGGATGTTCAATGCTAAAGAATATGGTTGTATTATGTTCTAGGAAACACATGTGCTCGTGAACCAGTATCTTTGTAATAATAATAAGGAACAAGTTAAAAGCTTCAGGCTATTCTGTTATCAAATTTTGTTAAATCCCAAATGTATCATTTTAAAACGACTTTTTGGTCGTTCTATATATATACTTGTGTTATTGATCTATGAAGTAACACGCTCCGGAGATCCTTATTCCGCTGCGACCCAATTTGGGGGTTATAAGATAGGTACAAAAGCCAAGGTTATAGAGAACCAGGTCAAATGTTTTTGCTGGATTATAACCTTTTTCAAACATTGCATCATACAAAGAGGTTTTAACGGGACATACATACACTATTGTTTGCATAGTTAGTGTTTACTAGATGCTTCAATGATGCATATACGTGTTCATATTATAGTACGTACGTTACTATAAGGGTATATTGTATATATACAAAGATGTGTTTGCATTCTTTCGCACAACTCTACAATTATTTATATAAGGGTTATGTATATGAATAGGGAAACATTTCTTTAGGCAAGGTAGTACGATAAGCTTGTAGGTCCTAAGCGCTACGTAAACTTTAAGCTATCGAATATGATACCTTACCATCATTCATTTATGCCATAAGTGCATACTCGTATTTACCATACCAGCCATATATAATATATTTATATAAGTTAAGTTTTGCTCATTGCAAGCAATTATGTTTTCATTATCGACGATTACCTACACGTTTGTTTATATTAGTTCTGAGCCATAGAGATTCCAGTAAGCTTCTGATAAGGAGCTAGAGGGACCAATGAAGGATCAGCCTCTATCTGCTGATGTCTATCCTACAGCCCTATCACCAGGCTACATTGCTAACTTCGATCCAAAAGAGGATAAGGAAGACCCTGAGGAGGATCTTGCTGACCATCCTGCTAACGGATGAGACAATTATGATAATGAGTCATTTGATGATGACAGCGATGATGATGATGTTGAGAAGGACGAGGAGGAGGAGGAGCATCTAGCTCCAGTCGACCCTCCTACTGTACCTACAGATGATCCTATCCCCTCAAGCTGAGAATACAGAGGCATTTGAGACTCATAATTCTATTTCTACACCAC
>BQNB010064889.1:0-35134 GCA_026074375.1 Tanacetum coccineum
CTCAGAGTTTGTAGAAGAAGTTGAACTTGTTGAAGAATAAGCCATGAGAGAAAAATTGGTTAGACCTTCTTCTGCTTGGTCACTCCAATCATAGCCAAAACCATCACACTAAGACACTAAGGCATTTGAAGTAGTTGCTTCAACTGGCACAGTCCTTCTGGTAGGCTCCCTGTTCCTGCTGTCTTGATTCCTAGGTGCCCTGCACTCCCTTGCAAAGTGTCCTCTCTTGTGGCAGTTGAAACACTCCACCTTGGACTTGTCAAACCCAATTCTTTCTTTGTTGGCCATGTATAATTTTCTTCTAATATTCTTCAGGAATCTTCTTGCCCTTATAGTCAGCATAGCAATGTTCCACCTCAAGTCCATCTCTTCTAGATCATCAGGATGGATTTGATGTAGATCTTCATAATCAAGCTGTGGAATAGTTGGTTGGCTAGCAAAGAAGGAATAAATCACAGCATCACTCAAATTTTCAACAGTTGTTGAGCTATCAACAGCACCCTGAGTGCTAGCAGTATTAACACCTTGAGCAGTATTAACTACTCTAGTTGCATTGTTAGTGCTGCTAGAGGATAGAAAGGCTACATTGTATGAGTTTGTGGTTGAGCTAGATGTCCCCTTGACCTCTGATTCATAAGCCTTTAGGTTATTGAAGAGGTCATCCAAACTCAATGTCTCAATCTTTGGTTAGTTTCTCTAGATAATAGTATGCATAGTCCATTCTTGTGACAAACTTCTCAAGAACTTTTGATTGATGTCTTCTTGAGGGATAACTTCACCATGCATCTCTAGTTGACTAATTAGCTTTTGAAGCCTATCAAAGGTTTGCTCAATCACTTCTGAGCTGGATGCAGCAAAGTTTTCATATTGCTGCTTTAGAAGATTTTTCTGAGTTTTTTGTGTAGCAATATTACCTCCAAATATGTTCTCAATAGCCTGCATCAGTGTCTCAGTGTGACGGCTTTGGCTATGATTGGAGTGACCAAGCAAAAAAAGGTCCAACCATATTTTTTAACAATTTCATAAGCATATTTAGATTGGTTTATAAAGATGCCTATGGGACTTTGAGAGATTTGTAATCCTAAAAAGAATGACATCTTCTATTGGGATTAAAAGCCTTCTTAAAGTTACTGCTATTAAGGTATTAGTTACTACTGCTAAGCATAAATTAGTGTTGTTAGTAATCTTAATGAAAAATATGCTTAGTTAGTACTGCTAGTTACTATTGCTAGTGTAAGTTACTAGTGCTAGTGTATATTACTACTGCTAGTTACTACTGCTAGTAATGTTAGTACTACTAGATTAAAGTTAGTACTGCTAGTGTAACTTAGTACTGCTGATGAAGATTGAAGAAAACTTTCTAAGTAGTTAATGCTGCTTGTACACAGTTAGTGCTGCTGGTACAAAAGTTACTACTGTTGGTGTTGAAAGTTAATACTGCTGAAAGATTACAACTACTGAAAGGATAAAGACTGCTTAGAGAAAAGATAAAGATTGCTTGTGGGATATGTATGAGATATTTTTGTAAATGATATGTATAAGTTATTTGTTTAGAAGATCATGATAACTTAGAAAAATATTGTAATCTCATTAAGACTCCTTGGTGTATAAAAGGAGGACCTAGGGTATAGAATTCTAGGTATACAAGTATCAAATCGAGTCATTCATAGAATTGTCATAGCTTCAAGGTTTTGTAACTCTAATACTATTAAGAGTGTTCGTATTATATTGAGGCTGAAAGTTTGGTAAACTATTTGTTATTGATCTCATTCATTACTATTTCATTGAAATTCTTCTTAGTATCATTGACTAGATTCCGCATAGTCTTTGATATTCACAATCAAAGTTTCTATCATAGTTGTTTTGGATTTATTCAATACAACTTAGCCTTATACAAGCTAAGCAAGATCTATTTTATTAGGATCAACAAGTGGTATCAGAGCTTGTGAGAAGCTTTAAATAAGAAGAAACTTTACTATACATAAGATCTACTTTTTCAAGAAGCAATGGATTCTTAATCTACTCAAACCATCAAGTTACCCATACTCCCTAACAAAAACCAATGTCTGCTTTTGCAATCTTATTTTCCCAAGTCTTCATTGTCTTTGGTGTAGGATTAACAGAGCATTGCCACCAAAGACATGAAGAATGATAAATTGGTTCATATCTTGGCATAAGCTCATTGAGTGTTGTTGTTATCGAAGGCGGATTACTGAACGATCTTTGGGTGTAACATGTGTAGTGATTGCTTTTGGCCCTTAAAATTAATGGAGCTTCAGAAAATATTAACATTGTACGAGCAGCTACTATAAGAGTTCAGTTTCGGCTTTCGACAACGCCGTTCTACAGAGGAGTGCTAGCAACAGATGTTTGATGCGAGATGCCAACATTTTCATAAAATTCACGAAGTGTCTGATTGACAAATTCGGTTCCATTATCTGTTCAACATTATGGTCGGTTGCATTCAATCGACACTTGAATATTTTTGACTGCATTTGTTGATGGCTAGGGCGTCATCTTTTGTTCCCAAAATCTGACCCAAGTAAAATCTTCGGAGAAATCGTCGACAATCACTTAGATGAACCTTTTCCCCATTTATGACTCGCCACACGCATTTTCGGGCCATCACAAATCCATATGCAAAGATATAATTTTCTTAGTTAGTGTCTTTAGCTTTGGTGGTTGATGAGAAGAGTCTTGCTTTTTCCTATGCACAGGCTGAACACAGATGCTCTTTCTAAAATTGTTAGTTCTGGGATTCGCCTCATGCAAGACTGTCTTTAGCTAGTTTGTTAGAGAGTACCAAGTTGAGATGTGATAACCGGGGAATGATGCCCATAAACCAACTTTGTCTTTGACGCTTTGGATAGAAGACATATCGGAGATGTTTTAAGCATGTCATCAAGAGAAATTGTGTACAAATTTATGTCTCGGGATCCAGAAAGTAGATCAACAACTTCTAAATTACAAATAAAGCAAGTGTTTTTCTGAAATGCAACTTCAAGATCCGCGTCGCAAAATTGACAAACAGAAAACAAGTTATGTCCAAGCCACTCGACGTAGTATACTCTTGAAATAGTAAACTTTCCCAGCTGGATCAGTCTCAATACCCTATAATCCTTGCAATATGGTCATTCCTGAATCTAACTTTACCTAGAAATTTACTAACAAAGTTCATGAGCTAAGAGCGGTTCCCTGTCATATGTTTTGAACATCCATGGTCTCAATACCAGAGGGGACAATTGGACAACCTGTCATGACAAGGAAAGAAGAAAATGGATTATCTGTAGCATTGGATCCCAAGTATGATTGGGTTATGGAGTGTTAGCATTCTTAGATTCTACAATTCTTAGCCTTTACTCGGACCCTACATTTTTATCATTTTTGGGTTTCCTGTTTTGTAGATTTTTAAGCTTTGGTTTTTATGTTTAACTGATGTGTGAGTGGTTTTTTTTTGGGATGGCATACATTAGTGAAGTGAATCCTGTAAAGGCACACAATTACCTAACTATAGTGAAGAGGGTTCTGCAGTTGGTTTCACTTACAGTCTACTTCAGTGATTGCAATACATGACCTGTAGTTTCCAAATATTTTGTTATTTATGTTTTTAGCTGTTTTAGCAAGGCTATTCACATTTTTCCACAAAAACAAGAAGGACCATTTCATGATCTACATCAAACATAGATTTCTTACAAGTAGCACAAATAGGTTCAGAATTAGCATTTAACAGTGAATGCTTAACATCAACATCACGAATAGGTTTCAACAACAGATTCTTTTTTATAATTTCCTAGGTTATGGCTTTACTTTATTCTTCATGTTCCTACTTGGTGTTCGCGAGAACCTATCATTTCTTTTTATTGCCTGTAGGCTTTGATCCACAATTACTAGTAGAACACTTCAATCCTGTAGGAGACAACACAGGTGTGTTAGAATCTGATGTTGTGATACTCTTTCCTGTTTAATGTTGCATTGAGGGATGTGAGAGGTTTAGCAAAACCTAACTTTCTTTAATTGTTTTTGATGTCGACAGCAACCTTTTTCTCCACTATGTTTAATCGCGCATTAGGGCAAGTATCTTGAACATATACAAGTAACTCCTGAATTCGTTGGGCATGCTTACAGGCAAAGTCTAACTCTTTTTCTAAAGGTTGTTTTGCTTTAGCTTGTTTGACTAATCCCTGAAGAATATCAGCTTGTTCTTGAGTATACTTAAGGTATTCTATGTGAATTTCCTTATTTTCCAATAACCTGGGAGCTAAATGTTCTAAGTATAGCTTGAACATACCTGGAACAATAGTGTGAGCAGATGGTGTTTGTGCAGTAATATCAACAATTTCTTTTCCCTTCAACTTTCATAAATCATTTTTCAAAGATGCGATCACAAAAACCTTATATTGAATTTGAGCTTTTAAATCCTCATTCTCTGCAAATTTTAAGTTCAGTTTATCAATTAAAGATTCACTCTGTTCTTTAGAATGAACACGTGTCTTTTTAATTAAGTCAAACTGCTCTTTAAAAACCTGTTTAACATGATTAATTTCATTATGAAGACGCTTGTTTTCCGAAAGCAATTTTGCCACACTATTCTCCATATCCACATTTTTTGTCTCTATTTCACAATAATCATAATTGACATTCTCTTCCTTGGATTTTTCTCTTGATGATTTTATAATATCCTTCAACTTACAAATGGTACTATCTTTGTCTTGAAGCTGAGCTTTCAAATCATTCTTTTAAAAAAATTCTAGAATTTCAAGAGCATTTTGATTATCATAAGATTCACGTTTTTGAAAAATTTCTTGATTGAGTTGTATTGAGCATTCAAGAGAAATACAATGTTTTTCAAGTTCTGAGTGACGTTTCAAAAGATCATTAAATGCATTTTGTGATTTCAAAAGCTCCGCCTCAAGATTACAAGATTATTTACTCTTTCCATCCACATTCACAGATTCACCAAGCCAAGACATAGAATTCATCACTGTTAAAAGAACATATTGAGACATGATTTGTTGTAAGAGTCGATCATTTTCCAAAAGTAATTCTTTCTTAGTAATTTTCAAACATTTTTTGTCGACTAAAAACTGTTGAACAGCAGCGTCCATTTGGTTAAAAACTGTCTGTACTTCCATTATTTCATTTAGAAGATCTCTATCAAACACATTGAATATGTCTTTTAAAGATTTTAGAAATGGAATAATTTCATTGTTAAAAATAGCTTTTGTATGTTCAAACCCCTATTTACCTTCTGTACGAGCATCAGGTGTAGTCCTTATCTTCACCACATTATTAAATCTGGCAAGGGGATATTTAAGCTTTTTAAGGCTTTCATTCACCAAGCTAACCTTAGGAAGTTCCTTAGGTGCTTCTATTTTAATAGGGGATGCACCAGAAGGTTTACTGGTAAGATTGGATATACGCAACCAGAACGCTTGTTCAGTATCCATTTCTTGTTGTGGACTAAAACGTTTCCCAAAATCTTCAGAAAGTCTATTTAATTTTTCATAATCAATAGGTTTATGAGAAATGTTTTTATCAATAATCTCTAGATCCTTTGCTTTTTCAGACATTTTTTATCGACTATTTTCTTCCAAAATCAATGTTTCCTCATCATCAATCATAGGCATAGCAACATGTTTATCAGATATAACAATACCATCTTACAAGGTTGGTTTAATCTGCTGAGCTTTCCTAAGGTGAAACGGATTTTGATAACCTATAGCTTGTTTGTGTATATTATCATAGAAGGCTTGTGGCTTAGTTAACATGTACATTGTTTGAGCAGATTGACCCACTTTAAAAAGAATATTATCAAGTTTCTTTATCTTCTTTTCCAAATCAATTTTGTTTTCCATATATTTATCTTCTTTTTATTTGGATTCATTTTTAAAAACCGTGAATGTTTGCAATAAACATTCCTTTTCTTTGATTTGTGTTAAAAGATTTTGCTCAAGTGAGTCAACTTGTTCTTTCAATGCAAGCTTCTCCCTAATCATATCATCCATTTGAGAATCAATCATTTTTTCACGGCTACTTAAATCAATATTAAGACATTGTTCAAATGTTTTGACTCGTTCTTTATATCTCTCTAGCTTAGCGGTTACTGATCCGTTATTCTGTTCCTTATTAGCCTTTTTCCTAATTATTTACATGATTAATCATTTGTTCTGACATTTGTTCTATCATAGATAAAATCATTGAATCTTGTTGTGTCTGTAAATGAGTATCTTTAACATTTGCCTGTTGTGTTTCTTGCAAATATTAAGAGTACATAATGATATTGCTATCACTATGTATCTTATTATCTGTAAAATCCACATCTGGTGGTTGTTCAAAATCCTGGATTGCCTGCACAGTTTGATTTTCCATATCATTAAGATAGATTTCAGAATGAGGTACCTCTGATATGACGTCAGAACCATAGTTGGAAATATTGGCCATGAGAACCGCTTGTGCATTTGAGATATCATCACAGTTAGAATCATAAGTATCAAGATCCTCAGTGTGGAAAGCAGCATTGTTTGGAATGATTATCTGAACAGCTTGACCATTTGGAACCCCTAGATCTGCAAGAAATGCGAGTTGCTCTTTATCCAAAATTTGTCCAGCTTCCTGAGCTTCAGCTAACATTGCTTTCTCCTTATACCATGCTGCATTCCTTGGTCACTTAGGCTAAGTGCATTGTCTAGCCATATACCCTTTACCTTGATAGTTGTAGCATTTAACAACCCATGCCTGTCCGCTTGCATTGTTTCCCCTGGAGCTAGTAGCATTACTCTTAAACCCAGTACTAGAATAACTTTGACTTTGTCTCCCTTGTACTTGTTGTATTGTGACTCTGTCATCTTGAATAGTGGCTTGGTTTCTTGGATTCGAGGAAGTTCTGAGTTGATTATTGGTTGAGGGGAACCTTGAGGAAGCTATAGCTGTTAGAAAAGCCATTGCTTTGTTAAGACAAGAAATTGGATCATCCCCTAGAGAGAATACAAGAACAACAAAACCTGAGTCCATAAGAGGTGCCTCAGTCATTGGTTGTGTAGAAACTAGAGGTGATTAATAAGCAATTTGTGGAACGGATGAGGTTTGATGATTCATTTGAGACTGATATGGATATGATGGTTGAAGTGATGAATGATTGAATTGAGGTTATGGTGGATATGTTGATGAGTAATGTTGAGTGGGATGAATTGATCCATACTGAGATGGTGAAAACTATTATTAAATCTGAGGATTGTTGTATGAAGACTGATAAGTGTTGAAGTGAGGTGGTGTCATCTGCTGATTTGTTATAAATACAAGTGCATCTTGATTGCGTTCACGCAGAAGACGGACTTTATTTGCATGGAGTTCGTATTGTTTAAGATATTCATGAAGCTGGTCAAATTTAGTAGTATGCAAATCCTTCATGAGCTTGACATCAGTCACAAATTTGCTCCATTCCGGTGGAAGACTATTTAAAAACTTTGTATTAACTTAAAATTTCTCGATTTTCATGTTGTAGATGTTCATATCATTAATCAGCTGAGTGAATCTCAAGTAATACTTGTGAAGTGTTTCCCCCTTTATGTGAGTAAACTTATCAAATGCATCATATAACTTACACTCTCTCTCCTGCTTAGTCAAAGAGGTACCTTGCATCAGTAATTGAACTCTCTCCCATAAATCTTTAGCAACTCTGTGATGATTCACAAGTGAATAGATATCAGCTGGTAGACCTTGAAGAATGATATTGGTAGCTTTCATATCACAATCAGCTTGAATTTTCTCAGCAGCAGACAATTCAGCATATTTTTTTGTTCTGGTCACTCCATTCTCTTCAACAGTAGGCCAAATGAGTGGACCATTTTCAACTGATTCAAGTATCATTCTTCCGTGCTCTCTATTTTGCATGTAGAGTTCCATTCGACTTTTCCAAGAATCATACAAGTCATTGTCCAACATAGGTGGACGATTGTCAGCACCGGAGAGTATCATATACTTAGCAAGAGTATTCTTTTGTCCAAGTAGAATTACTGAATCCATGTTGATTTGATATTTGTTAGATTACTTGTGGATCAAACGGTGATTGAAAGTAATTGTGTTGTTTAGTGAGTTGTCTTTAAAGTGTTGTACGTCCTGAAACTACACGAGATTTTACAACTCTTGTTAAAACGGAGAAGACAATTAAATGTTTCACTGGATTTTACAAATCAAAGAGATAAACCGTATAATTTACTTTAGCAAATTTGAGTTTTGACTTAAGTTCAAGTGAATTAATTTTCCTTTTAGAAGTTGTTAAATCGCCTTCCAAAGACTATTGTTAAATCACCTTCTATAAGAAATTGTTAAATCACCTTGCTAAGGAAACTGTTAAATTGCCTTGTCAATAGAAGTTGATAAATCGCGTTGGTTTGAAACTCTGTTAAGTCGCCTTCTAAAAGAAATTGCTAAATCGCCTTGTGAAGGAAATTCGTTAATTTGCCTTGTGAAAAAAATTGCTAACTTGCCTTGTGAAGGAAAGATGTTAATTCGCCTTATAAAAAATTGTTAATTCGCCTTTAACTAAAATTGCTAAATCGCCTTCAACAATGAAATTGCTAATTCGCCTTCACTAACAAAGATGATAACCCGCCTTCAACAACGAAATTACTAATTCGCCTTCAACAAAACGAAACTTAGATTTTTCAAAACACAAAAGACTCACTTTTGATCATTTTTACCCAAAATTTCTTGTACAACTAGTATTACTAAGCCTCTAGGTACATTAAAAATGCAAACTAAATGGATTTTAAGCCAAAAATTTTGAAATCAAGAATTGTACTTGTTAAAGCTATTCGAACACAAAAATTGAATAAAAATGATTTTTTTATTCAATTAACGCATGTACACCTATATCATAAAGATACTAGATCAGATTTACCAAGGTAAATGATCCTTTAGTGTACATAAAAGCTTTGAAAAACAAAAAAATAAGAAGAAAAGGTACGGATTGAGAAAAAAAACAAAACAAAGAAAAGAAAAACAAACACAAAACTTAACAAATCACTCCATGGCTCTTGATACCAATTATAGAAAATGCTAGTAATCTATAACACCAAATAACTATGAAGAAATTCTAGAGAGAGAAAGTAGATGGGAGGGAGGTTCTAGTAAGAGAAAGTAAGAAAGAATAAAAGATTAGATTATGAGTGAATGAACCAACCAATCAACACCCTCTCCATGTGTGGAGAGGGTATTTATACAACTTAAGTAACCAGCCATAGGCTTTCCTAATGGGCTTTCCATGTGTCTTTGCCCCGGTTAGCTTACTAATAATACATTTGATTAATCTACAAGCTACGAATAACTATATTGGAAGTGACTGATACTTTTTGTGTTTCTAACAAAGTTGATTTGGTTAATCCTGAGGGCCATCGGTTGGTGCCTGATGTGAGCAAACCGTTACCCCTAGGAAGACCACCAGGTCAGGTAACTATTCAGTCATAATACTTATTCAATAAGGATCTGGAGTATCTAATGTCAAATGACAAAGGCAGAAGATCAGCTTTATCCATATCCAAGCTGAAAGTGGCTTAATATCTAGACTTTGGACTTGAAGAACTAGTACCGTCATTATGGATTTAGAGTGAACGTGAGTATGATATTAGTGTTGCTTATGGTATCTTCTACTGGTGGTTCAAGCGCAAAGAATTCTACATCATAAGACAAAGTGCCCCCTCTGATCGCAGTATAGTCATGTCACACATGTGGATTCTTAGTGTAGTCAGTCTCAAGACTTATGAAAGATACGGGTATACCTTCTTAAAAGAGATTGTTCTTTGCAGAGCTGACTACAATGAACATAAGATCTCGAAAGCTAAATTTAAAAATCTGCATCCGAATGATTTTGAAGATCTATATCTACTTCATCTTCAAGGTCAACTCAATCATTTATCTGGTGACGACAAAGTTCATCTCTTCAACGCAGTTAACTTGTGGATAAGGAACATCGTCATCAGAAAACGTGTGGAAGATCTGCAGCTCGGGATTGAAAGTTATCAAACAAAACTCAATCTTACTTAATCGAATTGGGATGCGTCTGACTTTTTGTTCAAAGAGGACTACACCATAGTTAGCAAGCCAAGGGCAATAATCTACTGAGATAGAAATGATCAGAGATTATGCGAGAGACTGAGGTGCACAAGTTCAATGATGGCACATTAAAGAGGATTCTGGATAAGCTGGACCACATGGTTAAAGACTTTAAGTTTTTCGAGTACAATCCAGGAATGGAAATAAGAATTTTATCTGAGAACGATAGAAGGAGGAGTAAGGAGTTTATGGAGGTGATCGAGAGAAGACTCAAGATTAGGAGAATATTTAGGAGCCTCGAAAGCTTTGTTGGTGGACGACTAAGAGATGTTGACTACAGACTTATTTAGAGAACTAAATGATCTCATCATTCTGATACTCAGATCAATATCAACATATTTTTGTATACTATATCTTGTACATTATAATAAGTATGTAGTGTATCTTTCGTTGTTCAGTGACAAGTATAAAGTTTTTTAAGAGTTTTTTGTTAAACTCAAAATCTTTAAAAAAAATTTATACTTGTCACTCACACGTACCCTCATTGATTAAGGGGGAGCATTACTATGTTCCTCATTCGACTTGTGAATAATCAAAACATTTTTCTCCTAGTTTTCCAACATATTTGAATCTATTGGTATCTAAAATATCAAAGGATTTGAAATTTTTGATAAGGGGAGAAAATGTGATTTAAATATGAAAACTGATAAAAATGTGATTTTGTGGACTCATGTATATACTCCATCCTCCTTGTGCTAAACATTTTCGTTTAATCGATGAACATGTTAAGGGGGAGCGTTTTTGAAAATTCAAAAAACAATCAACGTACTAAAAGCTTTGATATTTATATCACAAGTATCTGATTGAGTTTTTCAATTGGTTTTATGGCAAGGTGAACTATACCAAAAAGACCGACTATGTTTTTAAGTTTATTAGAGTTATAAGGTTGGTATGGTTAGTTATTAGTTCTTATGATCCAGCCAGAACCGGAGGGATCTACCCAGGGATAATCTACTAGTTAGTGTAGAAGTCCTTAGGTATGACATAAAAAAGGAGTAAAAGTAAGAATAAGGGAATAGTGCTGACTGAGATGGAGCTAGTACTAGAATAAACCCAACAAGGCACTAGTCATGAAGTCTCAGTAAGCACTGAAGGGGTTGAAGAATGAAAAAGAATTGTAAGGATAAAGTGTGTAAAGAAAGAAGCCCTCCATACACTTAGGCAGAAACCGGGTCAATACATCTACTGTCAGAATCACAATAATGATTGCTGACATTGAAGACTAACATCATGGACCCAATGATGCAATGCACAACCCTTCCTAGCCACTCAGAATCTCTTAAAAGATTTCTTTTACATTTATCACGGAGACTAAACACGTTATCTATTGACTTTCTCACTCTGAGTTAGTTGATATTGAAAAGGTGGCAGTCCGCTCCAGCCTTCGATCACTAAAACCAAAACGCATAATTAAGTCTAGAGCCAAGAGATCATCAATTAATCTCATTAGGACACTATTCCATGTTTACTTGTCATTCACACAATGTGAATACAAGGATTATCATAAGAGTCCTACGCATTATCCTTGTGGTTTTGCTAGAACATCTGAGTGATACTTATGTATTCACAATGAAGATGGAAATCCTGCTTGAGACAACATCAAACAAGCTCATGATATGTGACTTGTGAGATCCTTAATGGGTCAAACTTGTGACACTGGATATCGAATCGGTCCAGTTTATGAATTGACGGTTGATGAATTTTGATAAAAGCTTCACACTCTTGATGTGTCACAAAAACACTTTCTCAATTAACACGTCGATTGATTTTCAAATCAATTTTCTTTTTCAATCAGTAAGATAGTAACTAAATGATTCACTCTTATCGTGTTGTCTACTTTGAGACGTTCTGATAAAGAGAACAGGCAAGTAAGGCTATTCTAATGTTTATACATTAGAAGATCCAACACTTATACTGGAAATCCTGTGATATGTGTGAAAACACATATCCGTTTATATCAAAAATGGCCCTTAAAAAAACAAAACTATGCATAAAAGGCTTGTATATTGCTTGTTTTGTCTTTGTGATTGTATAGGAACGGATATAGCGAAAATCGCAAGAAAACAGTCAAAATTGGATAAACACAGACACGGGAACGGAAGAGCACACAAAGAGCCAGAAGTTTTCTACAAAAAGGTTAAAAAGTCAGCAGTGGTCAACCCTCAGTCAACCCTTAGTCAAAGTCACAACAAGACAAAAATTCCAAAGTTACCAAACAATCCTTCATAAATTTCCAAATTGCAAAAATAACCCTTTAAGCCCTAACGGTTGTTATCTCTTTATAATATAAGAGATAACACTCGTTATCTATTTATAACCCAAAAACAAACCCTGGCCCAAATCCCTAATAATTTGTGACTCATGTCAAGCTCGTGAAGGATTTGCTTACAACAAACTTTAATCAGCTTCATGCCTATCTTGAACAACACGAACTTAAACACGTACTCATACAATTTGGAACGTTCGTCTTCTGCTGTGAACGCATCAAGATTATTGCATTTGTAGCAAATCAGCAGTGACACCACCACACTTTAACACTTATCAGTCTTCATACAACAATCCTCAGCTTCAACAACAGTTTTCACCATCTTAGTTTGGATCAATTCATCCCAATAAACATTACTCATCTACTTATCCATCACAACCTCAATTCAATCATTCATCCGTTCCATCATTATATCTATATCAGTCTCAAATGATATCAATCAAACATCATTGTTCCACATATTGCTTATCATCACCTTTAATTTACATACACAACACAATGATGAGTCACCTCTTGTGGACTCAGGCTTTGTTGTTTCTGTATTCTCTCCAGGGGATGATCCAATTGTGTGTCTCAACAAAGCAATGGCTTTTCTAACAGCTGTAGCTTCCTCAAGGTTCCTTCGGACACAATATAAACTCAGAGAAATACTTCTCGAATCTAAGGAAACCAAAAACTACTATTCAGGATGGCAGAGTCACTGTGCAACAAGTCATGGGAGACAAGTGTCAATAGTTATTTGGTACTGGATAATAAGAGTAATTGCTACTAGCTCTGGGGGAAAATGCAACGCGGTACAGGAAGGTTGTTAAATATGTTACAAATGTCAAGGTGAGTGAATATGGCTAGACAATGCACTCAAGCTAAGCGTTATCAAAGGAAATGCATCATGTCGTATTAGAGTGAAAGCATTGTAGCTCTAAAGCTCAGGAAGCTGGGACCAAATTTTAGATGAACAGAGCAACTCTCATCTCTATGCTGATCTAGAGGTTCCAGTGATGGTCAAGCTATCGAAGAATAATCATTTCAAACAATGTTGCTTTTCAGAACTGAGGATCTTGATATTATGTTCTGACTGTGGATGATATCTTGAATGCTACATGCGGGTTTCTCATGGGCATCATTTCCAACTTGGTGAGTCATATTGAGGGTAAACATCTAGTGGTAAGAATTGAAACCTATCTTAATGATATTGGTAACATCTAAGGTGTGGCAGGCAATGCATGTTTGAGTATCAATCATGCTGTGGAATTTTTTAAGTAATGAGAGTACATAGTGTGATAGCAATATCATTTTAGTTCTCTTAATATTTTCAGCTAACACAAACAGGAAAAATGTTCATAGATACTCTTTTGTAGGCACAACAGACTCAATGATTTTTTTCTGTGATAGAAACAAATGTCGGGAAACAAAAGATTGATCATGTAAATAAATTAGGAAAGTCTATAGGAATAGAATAATGAATCAGTAACCGCTGAGCTAGAAAGATATAAAGAACGAGTACAAACATTGAACAACATCTTAATATTGATTTAAGCAGTCATGAAAAAATGATTGATTCTCAAATGGATGATATGATTAGGAAGAAGCTGCATGAACAGAAAAAAGTTGGACCACTTGAGCAAAATCTTTCTAAAACAAATCAAACAGAAACAGGGAATGTTTCTATTGCATCATTCAGTTTTCAGAAAAGTGAATCCAAAGAAAAGGAAGATAAATATATGGAAAACGAAATTGATTTGGCAAAGAAGATAAAGGAACTTGATAATATTTTTTTTAAGTGGGTCAATCTGCTCAAACAATGCACATGTTAACTAAGCCATATGTCTTCTATGATAATATATACAAACAAGCTCTAGGTTATCAAAATCCGTTTCACCTTAAGAAAGCTCAGCGGTATATTATACCATCAACCTTGATTGATGTTTGTTATGTTGATTAAACATGTTGTTATGCCTGTGATTGATGATGAGGAAACTGAAGGTGATTTAACAATTAAATAACATATTATTAACAATTAAACGCAGCGGATAAATCACCAATCAATGGATCCATAGAGTCATATGATCAATCAAAATAAAAACAAGAATAGTTTACCTTTGTAGCGTGATCTTGTAGAAGAAACAAATTGTGACCTTCACCTATACACAAACCACCCCATTGAAACCAAGTCGATCAATGGAGGACTCAAACGCTTTCGGTTAATCCACACTACCACTGATTGTATTACCAATAGATGCTAGTCTTAATAACCCGTATTGTGTAAATTATTCTTACACTACTCTAATGCAAGATTTGAATCAAAAAACCAGAATTCTTTTTATTCTATCTATTTCTTTAGCTGTATATATTGGATAAGATTGAATGAATAATATATAAAACAGTGGAATGTCCTTTCTTAATCATCTAATTCAAATATGATAACATATCATTTCCTTAATATCACAGAGATCATAAGGTCAATGTGTAATAACTTTCATAAAAAATGTTTTCATATCATTTTGGTCGGACTATTAGAAGATTAAATGGGCTTTTCTATTTTTAGTGTCCAATCCAATAATCTATGTACTAGCTTAGTAGTTAGAAGCCCGTTATTGATCCTAATTTACGTATGTTATGAATATATATCGTAAATACAATATATTAAATGGTACCTCTGTGTATATGTGTGTGACCCCATAGGCTCACATGTGTCTAGCCATATAATTATTTATTATGACATGAGCATTCTCCAACGGCTCCCACTTGCGCACGCCATAATAATCAAGTAATTATACAAGAAAGGTTGGCGTCTAGCAACACGCTAATGCCCCTAGAAACATATGAGGATAGTTTCTTAAACATCTCATTTTAAATGGTTTAGATATCAATCATCCTTTTGTTGTAGATACTATGTTAAACATTTGACATGGATCATAAGTCATTCTTGTGTTTAACAATTCTGTTCTCGATTTTATAGACACTGACTTTGAGTAACAAATTATTAAGTTACATCGTAATTACTTTTGGTTGCGGCACACATTACATTGTTCATAATCATTGGGGGCCCAGTAGTATCTTACTCCATAACATGTAGAGTAACAAATCCTATTTTGACTACACGTTGTCCATTATAGTGTTTCTTTCTCCTGCCTGAAAATGGCTTTATAGCAGCCTTTCACAGTTGTAGCGTTTGAACCATATCTAAGATTGACATTCCATACACACAAAACCTACTTGCATCTTAAGTCTGAAGATGAGAGACATAACCACTTGCGAGATTCACTATTGACGCCGATCCATGTAGCAAATACTCGTAGGTTGGGTCAGTCTAATGTTTATCCAATGAAAAACATATGAGTTTGGCGGTATCATCCTTTAATATTTATACTATATGAATATTACCAAAACACTCACATTTGCCTTAATTCAATGATGCTCCCGTATCATTAACTGACAATAGATGATTTAGAATAAATAAATTATTCATGGAATTAAACATGCTAATATAGAACACAGTTGTATAAATGAAGATGATCATACCAGGCATATCAATTTATTGCTTAATACAACTGCTTAACGTTCCATTATCCAAATACTAAAAACAGATATATGTGAGACTACTAGCAGGTCAAAGTTCAATGTTCCTAGCTCGATAAACATGTCTGGTACAAGACATTGACTTTGTAAAAAGTTCCAGCTAAGTTGTCATCTGAGTGAACGTTAAGAATACGTGTTTCAAAATCCACAAGCAGTGAAGGTTTTAAATCATACGATGATTGTCATTTTGTATATGTGCGTTCAAGTGCTAATAATACTAGCATCACCACAATACATTACATAGGTTGTTTGAAGCAAGTAAAACAACCTATTTAAGACAATCTTCTTAATAGCTTCCTAAACTATGAAGTATTCTTATTCTTTAATGAATAGTGCAACAATGCTTTCAATCATGCTAGGGTCTAGTCAGCAGTATTTCATTAATGATGAAAACCTTGCTATGATAGTATTATTGAGAATATTTCAATCAAAATAAGCATTAGTGTATAAGCTCAACACTAATCTCCTTATTAAAAATCCGTAAACGATGAACATATCTTTAGTCCTTTGCAGGCCTTTTAGAATGTTCTTTCAATAGTAGTCAATCGAACTTTTACTTGTTACTTATAGTTGTACGATTCATCTTGCATTCATGCAAGTGTTACAATTGTCTAATCTATATATCATGACATGCATTAATGAAACTTTAGCTGACAGTAAACGTTTTCATGAGGATGTTCAACTAATCAGTTGAGATAGGAACTCTTAAGTCTTACTTAAATTAATGATGTGTCAATACTTGTGTTAGACTTGTTAATTGCTTATGTTTATCCTACTAAACATTTTTTCCAAGGTTGTATGTTTTATTTCGTATATCTCTCGATAGAAACATTATTCTAAACTAAGGATTAAAATCAAGCTTAGGTGAAATATCATTTCCAATATGTTGTAAAAAATTTCGAAATATAAGAAAAACAAAAACATATTGCTCCGATAGCTCTTAAGGTTTGTACTCAGGAGTTATCTTTGTTTCAGTCAACAGCAATAATTATTGATTTAACTTGAGATTAATCCAAGCCTCCTATATGCACATGCTCCGATCCACACTTGGATTTTGTAGTTGCACATTTTCTAAAGATAACTTGGATTTCAAAAACCCTTTTGATTACACAACGTCTTCGCAAAGGTAATCATTCAAGAAGGAGTTTTGACATCCAATTTCCATATTTTATATTCAAAAAATCAAGTATGGTAATTAATATCTTTATTCATTTAACGCTTGCAAAGAAATAACCTTTAATTATAGTCAATCGCTTGAGTATAAGTAAGACCCTTATTACAAGGCGTACATTTAAATGTGTGTATAATTTTTTCCATATTAGTCTTCTCCTAGAAGAACCAATTTAACCTATCAGTCTTACCGATTGGTAAAAGATCAATAAATTCCAAAAATAATTTTCTTTCATGGACTACATCTCAACATTCATTATGCTGTTCACTAGTGCATTTAGAAGGTTGTGTAAGAAGATACTTTCTCCAAAACAAATGCTCCCACTTGCTTCGTGTAAGAGGAGACTTTCTCTAAAAACACAACAAGTCGGGCAACAATAAAATTGTTCTCGTTTGGGAGGTATAATATATGCTGACAGTTCTTGACTCTAGTTTGCTAATAGCACGCTTAACGTGGTCTCAACAAATTCAGAACTTTAGTTAAGACTTAATGGGAGTCTTCCCATTCCATAACCTGATGATGTCTTAGTTACCTTCTTGGTTGGAACCATATTAAGTAAACACGTGGCTTTACTCAATTTTGTTAACCTTGATAAGATTAGAGGTAGGGTAGTTAAAGTTATCCAAAATAAAACAATATCAACAGAGTTTAATTTTACACATCGGACATACCATAGCGATGTGGTATTCTATGAGTAATGGGATTATGAGACAGTATCACAATTTCTTAGATAACCTAATACCCTTTGGCTCACATACTTGTCAATTTCTATTCAAAACATATGTTAATGGCAAATTAACGTTAATCAAGCTAATTGATGTTTTATAAATAGAAGTTTAGAGAAACGTTCAAAGGACTTTATAGTACATGTCTTAACAAGAAGACATAACACGTAAATCGCTAACATTACGTTATAAGTCTTTGATCATTTCAATGACTTCATGTACATGTCATGACAAGGAGATATGACTAGTCAATTAATTACTTTATAAGTCTTTGAACATTTCAAGGACCTTATGTTTATATCTTTATAAGAGGAAATAAACATATTCAATAAGGTATTATTGAATGCCGACTCTTGGCTTTAACTATCTTTTCAAGTTAATTACATACTTCTTATTGATGTCTTTACAAGAAGACACGAATCATATTTTCTAAACTTTTAGTGAATATGACAAAGTAGGTATTCATTGTTTCTTGACACTAGTTCTAAGTAGGCCAACATACATCGAGGTGTATAAGTCCTAGTAGAATATTAGCTTTCTTACAATGCGGTTAAGAAAAACCATTAGTCATATTGTTGTGTGTTGTACCTTGCACTCAATTAAGATTTCCCCACTTTTGCACGACACAACATCAAGTATTTTTTACCAAAACTGTAAAGCATATTTTATTATGAGTCAGGTTACGATCCTGAGGCTAGTGGGTTATGAGTCCACCATGCTTCCATATGTTTGTATGAATAATATGACAATGTCACAGATATGATATGATTTAAGTCAAACTAAAATCACATTTTCATTACAAGTATATATAGAACTTTATTGTTTATAAGCATCTTGCTAAATCGCGCTCGCGCGCTCGCTAGATACATTTTAGGCGGCGACATCAGAAAAGCAACAAGTTATCTAATAGAATAATATGCAATGATTCTTATAAAACTATGCTGCTTCATATGTGAAAAGTAATGTATTATTTCAAGACCGGCTAGAAATAAAATGGGTCACTTACAACGGTGATGGCTCATAGCTTCCCACTGAATTTAGACAACTTTACATGTTTTATTGCGTCTATATCAGTAGGTAAAATGCATTGCTCCACTGGATTAAGATCTACATTAATGTGTGTCTATACCAATGAAGTGCAAGTAGCAATTTATTTACTTTTCTACTATTTGAATATCTGCACATTATCACTAATGTGAGCCTTACAGACTAGTGAACATGTACTTAGATATTCAAGGAAGTGCATCAAGTTCTACTATATATATGATGGACTAGCCATCAATGCCATTCTTTAACTTGAAAAGTTTTTTGCATGCATTCCTCTATCTACATTTCCTTGAAGGGTTGTGTAGAATCTTAGGATAAATATAGAGGTGTTAAGGAAAATAACTAGAAACATGCTATTAATTTCTATTTCTCTTTCTGGCACGCTCGCGCTCGCGCGCAGATTTACTTCTTCTAATTATAATTTAAAAACCTCATACCATGTCTTGACGCTTCAAGATGTATCATTTTGGTGGCTATAGAATACATGCTCTCTAGTCATCCAAATAAGATGTGCAACCGTACTTAAGCGTTAAACTTTTTACAAGACAAAATGATTTCTCGAGTAAGTATGCTTTGAGTTTGATTAGGATGTCGGAAAATTCAGGTTCTATTATAGTTTCTCATACAGTAGATGTATAAAAGGATAGGAATATAAGTCTTTTTCTTACAAGGAAATAAGACAGACTTTAGTTTGTCTTCCTCTAACTAAGGAAAGGAATCAAACTTTTTGTTTTACGGTTTGTGTTGCTTAAATATCATAATAGAAATTACAAAGTTAAATTTAGTATTTCGATTATAGATTATTATCCTTTTTTTAAAAATTAACTACCCTTGTTTTATAATATAAAATAAAATTAATTTTTACAAAGGCTAAGATCCTATTGAGGTTTCTCAATCAATCAGTTGATCTGTAGCAATGGTAGGATTCAATAGGTAGGTGACGTTCACCAATTGCAAAACCTGTGCAATTCTTTGACCATATAGGACTCGTGATATTTGTAACCGGAGAAACAATGTCAAGCTGGCATGTTTAGTCGCATCCTTGCTTTGAGCCAATGTCTCACCTGCTTAACTCGATTAAGTCATCCAATGCGAGAACATGTGAGAATATATCTAGGTCTCACGCTAGAAGAATATCACCTTGGTTACAGTTTCACCTACGTTCACGCAGAGAGTAAAAGCAAAAATGCAAGTGTTCTAAACCAATTGACCGGCATGATATATGACTTAAATTTGAAGGGTAATTATTTTTGATAAATAATGATTAAAACGTGTGTACGAGGAAGCATGCATTAACCTTCGTAGCACAAGTTAATAAAATACTATTTTTAACTTAAGTCAAATAACTTGTTTTTATAACTTTTATGTGTGTCAAGGTGTTCATTTTCATGAATAATATAATAACTAGGTGGAATAAATATTAGGTTCTAAAAAAAATACAAATATTAAATAACAATCGTAACATTTATTTAGTCGTTAATTTATAAAAAAAAAAATAAGTGTTTAGTTCAAATCTATTTTAGAACTTTAAACTAAATCAAGTATTTAGTTTCTAAAAATGGTTTATGTTTTATTTTTCATTTTATAAAAACATTTGCAAGTTTATATACATTCTAAACATATATAAAAGCAAACAAACAAACACAACCACAAGTATGCAAAGCCTCAACCGATAAAATAACCTATGATTGGTCTCGTGAGCCATCACGAGAGCCAAGAAGTCAACTAAAGGGTTAACCACACAACCACAAAGAGGGCTCCCTGCTCCAAGAACCATCATGAGCAACTTCAAGTGTGAAACCCTTAATTAACATGATGCCAAAATTGCCATAAATTAAATTTTAGTGACTTGACGGGCCCCTGAAAACTCCTAGAAGGATCTTCCCCATCTGATCTCAGTTTGGAGGAAGTTGTAGCCCATGAGTTTGCACCTGTCCCAAAAATTCAGCCTCTAACTCCTAATAGAACTCCGGGAAATCAATTTTAAGTGGAGGTTACTCCAGCAGCTCCGAATTTGACTTTATGCCTTTAACTTTTGCGCCATTCGAATCTAAAAATCGATCACAATATTTTATGATTAAATACATTTTTCTTATCATCTAACTACTATAAAGTGCCCAAACAATGGCTACACTAAAATTAAAACCATACAAAAAGAATCCGAAACAATGGCAAACCCCAAAACTGAAATTAAATGCAATATCAAGCGAATCAAGTTACAAGTGGTCAAGGTTTTCATCGGATTTGCATACGAAACATAATAATACAAATAAAAAAAAAATTTTTTTTTTATAACAATAAAAAACAAAAAAAATTTTTTCCATGTATTTTAGACATGGTGTTGGGCCTAAGTCCATTGCCAAAACATGCATGTATTTGCCATGGAAATAAAATAATTAACAAGAATAAAATTTAGCCAAACGAATCGGGAAAGAAAGAAACAAAATTAACTAGAATTAAAACCCCGATTTGTACGTGTAAACAATGGCTTAAGGATCACTTAGTACTGTATTAAATACCTTATAAAAACCATATTATTTAAGGAAATAATGCCCAAAGGGCTGATTTAAAACCGATTCAAGAATCGTTCCAAAACACGCGATTTAGGCCCTTTTACACGTATCCGATAACAAAATTAATTAAAGTATGCATAACAAATGGATATGGGCATCAAAATTTAACGATCATTAAGAACCCTCATGGGTTAATTAATTTCAAAAATAAGCCTATGGGCTTGTTAAAATTATCTTTTTTGAATCATAAAAAAACCACGCACATTTTTTTTTTGCCATTGTTTAGCATAGAAGATGACTCTATATGACATCATATGATGGCTCGTGATACCACTGTAGGTGATTTGATAATTAAATAACATATTATTAACAAAGAAACGCAGCGGATGAATTGTGACCTTCACCTAATACACAAACCACCCAATGAAACCAAGTGATCAAAGGAGATCAACTCTATGGTTAATCCACACTACACTTCCTTGTATACCAATAGATGCTAGTTTTAATAACCCGTATCCTGTAAATCATTCTTACTCTAATGCAAGATTTAGATCAAAGAAATTTTTTTATTCTATCTATTCTTTTAGCCGTATATATAGGATAAAGATTAGAATGAATAATATATAAAACATGGAATGTCCTTCTCTAATCATCTGATTCAAATATGTTAACAATCATTTCCTTATATCACGGAGATCACAAGTCAATGTGTAATAACTTTCATAAAAAATGTTTTCATATCATTTTGGCCGGACTATTTGAAGATTAAATGGGCTTTTCTATTTTTAGTGTCCAATCCAATAAACTAAGTACTAGCTTAGTAGTTAGAAGCCCGTTATTGATCCTGATTTACATAGGTTATGAATATTATATCGAAAATACAATATATAAGATAATCTTAATAAATCGGTTCCATCTGTGTATATGTGTGTGTACATCATAGGCTCACCATGTGTCTAGCTATATATTATTTATTATGACACGAGCATCTCCAAACTGATAACTTTAAATTTTTAGAATAACAGAGTCGATCACAAAAATGTCTGAAAAAAAAAAGCAAAGGATAACATGGTTATTAATAAAAAATAAGGATCTAGAGATTATTGATAAAAACATTTCTCATAAACCTATTGATTATGAAAAATTAAATAGACTTTCTGAAGATTTTGGGAAACGTTTTAGTCCACAACAAGAAATGGATACTGAACAAGCGTTCTGGTTGCGTATATCCAATCTTACCAGTAAACCTTCTGGTGCATCCCCTATTAAAATAGAAGCACCTAAGGAACTTCCTAAGGTTAGCTTGGTGAATGAAAGCCTTAAAAAGCTTAAATATCCCCTTGCCAGATTTAATAATGTGGTGAAGATAAGGACTACACCTGATGCTCGTACAGAAGGTAAATAGGGGTTTGAACATACAAAAGCTGTTTTTAACAATGAAATTATTCCATTTCAAAAATCTTTAAAAGACATATTCCATGTGTTTGATAGAGATCTTCTAAATGAAATAATGGAAGTACAGACAGTTTTTAACCAAATGGACGCTATTGTTCAACAGTTTTTAGTCGACAAATAATGTTTGAAAATTACTAAGAAAGAATTACTTTTAGAAAATGATTGACTCTTACAACAAATCATGTCTCAATATGTTCTTTTAACAGTGATGAATTCTATGTCTTGGCTTGGTGAATCTGTGAATGTGGATGGAAAGAGTAAAGAATCTTGTAATCTTGAGGCGGAGCTTTTGAAATCACAAAATGCATTTAATGATCTTTTGAAATGTCACTTAGAACTTGAAAAACATTGTATTTCTCTTGAATGCTCAATACAACTCAATCAAGAAATTTTTCAAAAACGTAAATCTTATGATAATCAAAATGCTCTTGAAATTCCAATTTTTTTAAAAAAGAATGATTTGAAAGCTCAGCTTGAAGACAAAGATAGTACCATTTGTAAGTTGAAGGATATTATAAAATCATCAAGAGAAAAATCCAAGGAAGAGAATGTCAATTATGATTATTGTGAAATAGAGACAAAAAATGTAGATATGGAGAATAGTGTGGCAAAATTGCTTTCGGAAAACAAGCGTCTTCATAATGAAATTAATCATGTTAAACAGGTTTTTAAAGAGCAGTTTGACTTAATTAAAAAGACACGTGTTCATTCTAAAGAACAGAGTGACTCTTTAATTGATAAACTAAACTTAAAATTTGTAGAGAATGAGGATTTTTAAGCTTAAATTCAATATAAGGTTTTTGTGATCACATCTTTGAAAAATGATTTACGAAAGTTGAAGGGAAAAGAAATTGTTGATATTGCTGCGTAAACACCATCTGCTCACACTATTGTTCCAGGCATGTTCAAGCTATACTTAGAACATTTAGCTCCCAGATTATTGGAAAATAAGGAAATTCACATAGAATACCTTAAGTATACTCAGGAACAAGCTGATATTCTTCAGGGATTAGTCAAACAAGCTCAAGCAAAACAACCTTTAGAAAAAGAGTTAGACTTTGCCTGTAAGCATGCCCAACGAATTCAGGAGTTACTTGTATATGTTCAAGATACTTGCCCTAATGCAATTAAACTGACTGACAAAAAGGTTGCTGTTACACCTAAAAACAAGGTCAAGAAAGTTAGGTTTCCTGAACCTCTCACATCCTCAAGCAACGTCAAACAGGTAGAGTCATAAAAAACATCAGATTCTAACACACCCGTGTTGTCCTCTACAGGATTGAAGTGTTCTACTAGTAAAAGCGGATCAAAGCCTAGGAAAGTTAAAAAAGAATCATGTTGTTGAACCTATTTGTGATGATAATGTTAAGCATTCAAAGTCAAATGCGAATTTTGATCTTAATTATGCTACTTGTAATAAATCTTTGTTTGATGATGTTCATGATAAGTGTGTTCTTGATTTTGTGAAAACTGTGAATAGCCGTGCTAAATCTGCGAAGAAACATAAAAACAAAATATTTAGAGACCTACAGGTCATGTATTCACTGAAGTAGGACTTAAGTGGAAACCAACAGGTAGAGATTTCACTATAGTTGGTAATTTGTGCCCTTTAACTAGGACCACTTCAGCTAACATAGTGCCTCCTAAGAAAACCACTTCTGACTTAGTTGAAACACAAAAACTAGAGCTTAAAGTCTATATCATAAAACCTAAAAATGTTAAAAATATAGGTTCGAGTAAAAAAGTTATGATTATAGAATCTAATAATGCTAACCACTCGGAACCCAATCATACTTGGGGATCCAATGCTACAGATATTCCATCGTCTTCTTCTCTTGTCATGACAGGTTGTCCAGATTATTCTCTGGTATCTGTACTTTGGATATTCGAAACATATGACAGGGAACCACTCTTAGCTCATGAACTTTGTTTGTAAATTTCTGGGTACAGTTAGATTCAGGAACGACCATATTGCAAGAATTATGGGGTATGTTGACTATAAGCTGGGAAATGTGACTATCTCAAGGGTATACTACGTCGAGGGGCTTAGACATAACTTATTTTCTGTTGGTCAATTTTGCGGCAGGGATCTTGAAGTTGTATTTCAGAAAAACACTTGCTTTATTCATAATTTAGAAGGTGTTGATCTACTTTCTGGATCTCGTGACACAAATATGTACACAATCTCTCTTGATGACATGCTTAAAACATCTCCAATCTATCTTCTACCCAAAGCATCAAACACTAAGAGCTAGTTATCGCATCGTCGTTTATCTCATCTTAACTTCGGTACTCTTAACAAGCTAGCTAGAGACGGTCTCGCACGAGGCATTCCAAGGCTTAAATTTTAGAAAGATCATCTGTGTTCAGCATGTGCATTAGGAGAAAGCAAGAAATCCTCTAACCAATCCAAAGCTGAAGACACTAACCAGGAGAAACTATATCTTTTGCATATGGATTTGTGTGGCCCGATGCGTGTGGCGAGTATTAACGGAAAAAGGTATATATTAGTGATTGTCGACGATTACTCAAGATTACCTTCGGTCAGATTTTTGAAGACAAAAGATGAAGCTCCTAAGGCCATCATCAAATGCATCAAGAATATTCAAGTTCGTTTAAATGCCACTATCTGTAATATTCGAACAGATAATGGAACCGAATTTGTCAATCAGACACTTTGTGAATTTTATGAAAATGTTGGCATCTCGCATCAAACATCTATTGCCCGCACTCCTCAGCAGACTGGCATTGTCAAAAGGCAAATTTGCACTCTTGTAGAAGCTGCTCGTACAATGTTAATATTTTCTAAAGCTTCAATATTTTTATGGGCCGAAGCAATCAACACAGCCTGTTACACCCAAAACAGTTTAATAATCCGCCGTCGATACAACAAAACTCCATATGAGCTTATGCAAGATCAAAAATTAGATTTATCATTCTTCTATGTCTTTGGTGCACTCTGTTATCCTACCAATGACAATGATGACATGGGTAAATTAGATGCAAAAGCAGACATTGGTATTTTCGTTGGTTACGCGCCCACAAAGAAAGCGTTTAGAATCTACAAAAAAGAACCCAGAAAATTATTGAAACAATTCATGTGACATTTATGAGCTCACATCTATGGCTTCTGACCAATTCAGTTCAGGACCCTGGCTTAAATGCATGACTCCTGCAACATTTAGTTCAGGACTCATTCCAAACACTATTTCTCAACAACCTTGTATTCCACCACCAAGAGATGATTAAGATCGCTTATTTCAACCAATGTTTGATGAATACTTCACTCCTCCAACAATTGTTGTTACTCCAGTTTAAGAAGTTGCTGCTCCGTGAGCTGTGGTTTTAGCTGATTCTCCTGTGTCAACTTCCATTGACCAGGATGCTCCATCATCAAGTACTCCATCAACACAAGAACAAGAATAATCTCTAAACATTTCTCAAGGTTTTGAAGAATCCCCAAAAACACCAATCTTTTGTGATGATCCACTTAATGAATCTCGTAATAAAGAATCAAATTCTCAAGGGTTATCATCGAATGTGAGACAAACCCACAGTCCATTTGAACACCTTGGTAAATGGACTAAGAATCATCCAATAGCAAACATGATCAATGATCCTTCTCGCTCTGTCTCTACAAGAAATCAACTCCAAACTAATGCCATGTGGTGTTATTTTGATGCCTTCCTGACTTCGGTAGAACCTAAGAACTTCAAACAAGCAATGACCGAACCGTCATGGATCAATGCAATGCAAGAAGAAATTCATGAATTTCAAAGACTAGAAGTTTGGGAATTGGTGACATGTCCAGATAAAGTGTTATTGATCAAACTAAAATGGATTTACAAGGTTAAGACAAATGAATTTGGCGGGGTACTAAAGAATACGACTAGATTAGTTGCTCAAGGATTCAGGCAAGAAGAGGGAATCGATTTCGAGGAATCATTTACACCGGTTGCTAGAATAGAGGCCATCCCTATCTTCGTAGCAAATGCCACTCATAAGAATATGACGATCTACCAAATAGACGACTTATTACTAGTACAAATTTATGTTGATGATATAATATTTGCATCCACTAACATTGCCATGTGTAACAAGTTTGTTAATCAGATGACCACTAAGTTCAAGATGTCAATGATGGGGCAAATGTTGATCCTAATAGAATAAATCTTGCTTAGCTTGTATAAGGCTAAGTTGTATTGAATAAATTTAAAACAACTATGATAGAAACTTTGATTGTGAATATCAAAGACTATGCAGAATCTAGTCAATGATACTAAGAAGAATTTCAATGAAACAGTAATGAATAAGATCAATAACAAATAGTTTACCAAACTTTCAGCCTCAATATAATACGAACACTCTTAATAGTGTTAGGGTTACAAAACCTTGAAGCTATGACAATTCTATGAATGACTCGATTTGATACTGATACATAAAATTCTATACCCTAGGTCCTCCTTTTATACACCAAGGAGTCTTAATGAGATTACAATATTTTTCTAAGTTATCATGATCTTCTAAACAAATAACTTATACATATCATTTACAAAAATATCTCATACATATCCCACAAGCAATCTTTATCTTTTCTCTGAGCAGTCTTTATCCTTTCAGTAGTTGTAATCTTTCAGCAGTATTAACTTTCAACACCAACAGTAGTAACTTTTGTACCAGTAGCACTAACTGTGTACAAGCAGCATTAACTACTTAGAAAGTTTTCTTCAATCTTCATCAGCAGTACTAAGTTACACTAGCAGTACTAACTTTAATCTAGTAGTACTAACATTACTAACAGTAGTAACTAGCAGTACTAATATACACTAGCAGTACTAACTACTTAGCATATTTTTCATTAAGATTACTAACATCACTAATTTATACTTAGCAGCAGTAACTAATACCTTAACAGCAGTAACTTCAAGAAGGCTTTTAATCCCAACAGAAGATGTCATTCTTTTTAGGATTACAAATCTCTTAAAGTCCTAGAGGCATCTTTATAAACCAATCTAAATATGCTTATGAAATTGTTAAAAAATATGGTTGGACCTTCTTCTGCTTGGTCACTCCAATCATAGCCAAAGCCGTCATACTGAGACACTGATGCAGGCTATTGAGAACATATTTGGAGGTAATATTGCTACACAGAAAACTCAGAAAAATCTTCAAAAGCAGCAATATGAAAAATTTGCTACATCTAGCTCAGAAGTGATTGAGCAAACCTTTGATAGGCTTCAAAAGCTAATTAGTCAACTAGAGATGCATGGTGAAGTTATCCCTCAAGAAGACATCAATCAAAAGTTCTTGAGAAGTTTGTCACAAGAATGGACTATGCATACTATTATCTAGAGAAACTAACCAAAGATTGAGACATTGAGTTTGGATGACCTCTTCAATAACCTAAAGGCTTATGAATCAGAGGTCAAAGGGATATCTAGCTCAACCACAAACTCATACAATGTAGCCTTTCTGTCCTCTAGCAGCACTAACAGTGCAACTAGAGTAGTTAATACTGCTCAGGGTGTTAATGTTGCTATTACTCAGAGTGTTAGGATTTATAGATTTGATGAGACAAAAGAAACAAGTAATAAAATAAAAGAATCAAAATCGTCATTAAAGAATTCTACAAGCTGGTGAAGAATTATGGAAGATCTCCTTAAGAAGATAAAGATAACAGAAGATATTTATTAATGTTTAAAAGATTTACTTGTTTATATCTTTATGAATGAAGATCTTCAACAAATCACTCCTGATGATCTAAAATCGATAGACTTGAGGTGATCACATTGCTATGCTAACTATGAGAGCAAAAAGATTCCTGAAGAATACTAAAAGGAAGCTGGACATGACCAACAAAGAAAGAATTAGGTATGACAAGTCCAAGGTGGAGTGTTTCAACTGCCACAAAAAAGGACACTTTGTAAGGGAGTACAGGGCACCCAGGAATCAAGACTCGAGGAACAAGAGCCTCCTACACGAAGGATATGCAATTGAGGAAAACTTTTCAAATGCCTTAGTGTCTTAGTGTGATGCTTTGGCTATGATTGGAGTGACCAAGCAGAAGAAGGTCCAACCAATTTTGCTCTCATGGCTTATTCTTCAACGAGTTTAAATTCTTTTACAAACTCTGAGGTATCTAATGACTCAAATTGTTGTTCATCTTGTTTAGAAAAGTGTAAAAGATCTAAAAGACCAAAATGAACAATTAGTTAAAGACTTAGAACAAAACTCGTTGATAGTGTTGTCTCTAAAAAACTGGTTTTAGAAATCTATAGAAGCTAGACTGGTAGTCTTTAAGAAAAACAAGTCTGTGTATGAGGAAGATATAAAACTCTTAAAACGTGAAATCTATTTAATAGATTTAGATATTACATAGCTTAAAATGAAGTTGGAGTTAGTTACAAAAGCAAAAGATAAAGGTTCAACTCAGTACAAAAAAATTTGAACAATTCATCAAAAAGCCTAAGTGAACTTTATAGGGACAGACATGATAATGGATAAGTGTAAAACAGGATTTAGGCTATCATGCAGTCCACCTCCCTATACTGGGAATTTTAATGCATAAAGGCATGATTGAGTTTATCCTAGTCTTAGAAGATTTTATGGTGTGAATAAGTCTCCTGGTGAGTTTGTAGTTTGAAAAAGCCTACCTGTTGAGATTAAATGAAACCTAAGAATGCTAGGAAAGAAAATGGAGCCCCAATTATTGAAAGGGTAACTTGGTAATCTTCTTAATTACTCTTTTAAAAGTATTATATTTTATAAATATTTTACGTGTATAAAAATACAATCACTAAGATAAACTTTGTTAAGTCTACTGAGCAAGTAAAATCTCCTAGGAAAACACTAGTTGATAAAAATAGGCAAAACACACCTAGTCCTAGAGGGAACAAGAGAAACTAGAACCAACAGATGTCTCAAAAATTAGGTTGTGATTTTGAGATATTCAACAAAGCTTGTCATGTGTGTGGTAGTTTTGATCATTTGAAAAATGATTGCAATAACTGGTATAATAATGGAAGATTTGCAAAACCAGTTTGGACTAATATTCAATGGAGCCCCAATTATTAAGGATTGGGTATCTGATAGTGATGAAGAAAATATGCCTAAGGTTAAAACAGTTGTGGTGTTTAATAAACCTAGTTTTGCTAAGATAAACTTTGTTAAGTCTACTGAGCAAGTAAAATCTCCTAGGAAAACATCAGTTGATAAAAATAGGCAAAACACACCTAGTCCTAGAGGGAACAAGAAAAATTGGAACCAACAGATATCTTAAAAATTAGGTAGTGATTTTGAGATGTTCAACAAAGCTTGTCATGTGTGTGGTAGTTTTGATCATTTGAAGAATGATTGTAATAACTAGTATAATAATGGAAGATTTGCAAAACCAGTTTGGACTAATATTCAAAGGGTGAACAAATAGAATTTCTCTAAATTATCTCACCCCAGTCCAAAAAGGAACATGGTTTCAAGAACAGTCTTAACTAGGTCGGGCCCAATTTCACTTAATACTGCTAGACCAGTTAATAGTGTTCAACCAAGAACAGCAGTGAATAATGTAAGACCCATGAAAAATGTTATTAATAATGCATATTCAACTGCTAGAAGGCCTTTTAACAAAATAACAGCAGCTAATAACAGTAATTTCACTAAAAAGGTTAATACTGTTAAGGGAACAAAGGTTAATACTGCTAGACCAAAAGCAGTTATTAGTGCTGTTAAGGCCTCAGCATGTTGGGTTTGGAGACCAAAGCACAAAGTTTTAGACCATGTCTCCAGAAATAATGGTGCATCAATGTCCTTTAAAAGATTTGACTATATTGATGCACAAGGCAGATCCAAGTCAGTAATGGCTTGGGTCCCCAAAAGAAACTAATTTTCCTACCATTATGTGCAGGGCAATCCACAACAAGATTTGAAGGATAAAGGAGTGATTGACAGTGGATGCTCTAGGCACATGACAGGAAACAGATCCTATCTTACAGATTATGAAGAAATTGATGGAGGATTTGTTGCCTTTAGAGGTAATTCCAAAGGAGGGAAAATTACTGGGAAAGGTAAAATAAAAGTGGTAAATTAGATTTGATGGATGTGTATTTTGTCAAAGGAAACTAAAGTTTAACATCTTCAGGGTCCTCACAAATGTGTGACAAGAAGAATAGTATTCTTTTTACTAATACTGAATGTGTTGTTCTGTCTCCAGACTTTAAGTTAACTGATGAAAGTCATGTTTTACTTAGAGTTCCTAGAAAGGATAACATGTACAGTATTGACTTAAAGAATGTTTTTCCCCAAGGTGGTCTCACTTGTCTCTTTGCAAAAGCCACACCAGATGAATCTAATCTTTGGCATAGGAGGTCGGACATGCTAAATTTCAAAACAATGAAAAAACTGGTAAGGAGAACCTTGTAAGAGGGTTTACCTTTAAAACTTTTTGAAATTAATCAAAACAGTGTTGCTTGTCCAGGAAGGAAACAACACACAGGCTTCTTGTAAGATCCAAAACAGTCAGTTCATCAGCCAATCATTTCAAATGTTGCACATGGATTTTGTTTGCCTAGCATTTGTAAAAGAGTTTATTGAAGAAGATGTCGCCTAGTTGGTCATGATGATTTTAGTAGTGTTTAGTTAGGTTTTTTTTAGCCACTAAAGATGAAACTAGTGAAATCGTTAAAACATTCATAACTGGCATAGAAAATCTAATAGACCTTAAGGTGAAGTGATGTAGATGTTTTTATGACAATGGGAATGAATTAAGAAGTTAGGGTCATGATCGTTTTGTGGAAAATGAAGGGTATTAAGAGGAATTTAGTGTTGCTAGGACTTCAACAATATAGAGTAGCAGAAAGGAAATATAGGAAACTAATAAGAGGCTGAATAGGACGATACTAGCTGATCAAATTGCCAACAACTTTCGGAGTCAAGCAGTAATACTGCTTGTTATGTCCAAAATAGGGTGTTAGTTATCAAGCCTCACAACAAGACCCCTTATAAACTTTTTCTAGGTAGAAAACCTGCTTTAAGCTTTATGAGACCATTTGGGTGTCCTGTTATAATCCTTAATACCATAGATCACCTAGGTAGATTTGATAGAAAGATTGATGATGGGTTCTTTATAGGATGTCTACCAATTAGGCAAAGCATTAAGAGTATTTAATCAGTAGAATTGGATAGTAAAAAGAGAACCTGAATTACATATTTAGGGTAAATACATCTAATATTGAATGAAGTTAGGTCCTAATTGGCTTTTTTGATATAGGAACTGCACTAACAAATTCTATGAACTATAAGCCAGTTGTTGCAAGGAATCAGTCTAATGGTAATGCATGTACAAAAGCATGTGACAATGCAAGTAAAACTAGAGTGGAGATAGTACCTGGCAAAGATTACATACTGCTACCATTATGGACTCAAGATCCACTATTCTCTTTTAGTTCAAAGGATTCTCCTGATGCTGGATTCAAACCATGAGGGGAGGAGGAAATGAAGGATGCTGTAGTTCCAGGATATGAAAGTGGATATACAATGAAAAGGAAAGATAGTGAGGTTCAAGTACAGAGGGAGCCCCAGGATTAATCAAGAAAAGGGATGATTATATTAACAGCACTAACAATATTAATACTGGTAGTGATGGAAACAGCACTAATAATGTTAATGCTGTTAGTTCAACTGTTAATACTGTTGGCACAGAAGTTAATGTTGTTGATTCAAAAACTAGCATTGAACTTCCAAATGATCTAAATATGCCTGAATTGGAAGATATTGTTTATTCAGATGATGATGAAAATGTTGGTGCAGAGGCTGACATGAACAATTTAGATGCATTTAGGGCCTGGTCAGTCTTTTCCAACTACAAGAATACACAAAGATCATCCAGTTGACCAAATCATTGGAGACTTGAATTCAGCACCTCAAACAAGAAGAATGACAAAGAATTTGAAAGAACATGGTTTGCTTAGTTCAGTTCAGCAAAGAACAAACCATAAAGACTTTCAAAATTGTTTGTTTTCTTGCTTTTTATCACAAGAAGAAACCAAGAAGGTAATCCAAGCATTGAAAGATCCAAGTTGGATAGAAGCTATGCAGGATGAGCTTCTACAATTCAAATTACAAAAGGTTTGGACCCTGGTGGATTTACCAAATGGAAAAAGGGCCATAGGTACTAAATGGGTTTACAGGAACAAGAAAGATGAAAGAGGTATTGTGATAAAGAACAAAGCAAGATTGGTTGCTTAAGGGTACACACAAGAAGAAGGAATTGACTATAATGAAGTTTTTGCCCCTGTTGCCAGAATTGAAGCAAATAGGCTATTCTTAGCCTATGCCTCATTTAAAGACTTTGTGGTGTACCAGATGGATGTCAAGAGTGCTTTTCTTTATGGTAAGATTGAAGAGGAAGTTTATGTTTGTCAACCATCAGGATTTGAAGATCCAGACTTCCCTCATAGAGTTTACAAAGTAGAAAAGGCTCTCTATGGATTGCATCAAGCTCCTAGAGCTTGGTATGAGACCTTGTCCACTTATTTGTTAGAAAATAGGTTTCAGAGAGGAAGATAAGACAAAACTTTGTTTAGCAAGAGGGGGACAAGGTGATATTTTCTAATATACAGGTATATGTAGATGATTCATTTTTAGGTGTCTACAAAAGAAAGAAGTTATGCACAGAGGTTGAGAAGATGATGACATATAGAAGTTTTTGATGAGTTTCTATGGGTGAACTCACATTCTTTTCTAGGAATGCAAGTGAGAATGCGAAGGAAGATGGGGATACTTTATAAACCAGATAGGTATATGACTGAGGATTTTGAAGAAATTTGGCTTTAGTGATGTCAAAACAGCAAACACAACCATAGAAAACCCATAAGCCGCAGATGGTGAAGATGTAGATGAACACATGTATAGATCATGATTGGATCATTGATGTATCTTACTTCTTTAAGACAAGATATAATGTTTGCTGTATGTATATGTGCCAGATTCTAAGTTAACCCTAAAGTGTCACATCTTCATGCTGTAAAAAGAATTTTTAGATAACTTAAAGGTCAACCTAAATTAGGTCTTTGGTATCCTAAGGATTCACCTTTTGACTTGGTGGCATATACTGACAGTGACTATGCAGGAGCAAGCTTAGATATGAAGTCCACAACAGGAGGTTGTCAATTCCTAGGGTGTAGATTGATTTCATGGCAGTGCAAGAAGCAGACTGTGGTTGCTAATTCTACAACAGAGGCTGAATATGTAGCTGCTTCAATTGCTGTGGCCAAGTGCTTTGGATTCAAAATCAATTGTTGGATTATGAGTATAACTTTATGCATACAAAGATCGATATTGATAATGAGAGTACTATATGCATAGTTAAGAACCCTGTTTTTCATTAAAAAACAAAGCACATTGAGATTAGACATCACTTCATCAGAGATTCCAATGAAAAGAAGCTAATTCAAATGATCAAGATTCATACTGACAAGAATGTTGCAGATTTGCTTACAAAAGCATTTGATGTAAGTAGATTTCAATATCTGATTGCTAATATTGGAATGCTAAATCTTTAAAATGGCGAGGTAAATAAATAGAGAGAATTAGTAAGATTAAAAACAGACATAGTGATTTAGTAAGAAAAAGAATTAAGAGAAGATGTGAGTTGAAAAACAGAAAGAGAGACATGTGATAAAAACAAACAGAGAGAATCGTGAGCTAAAAGAATTGAGAGAAATCAAAAACAGATAGAGAGAATTGTGAGCTAAAAGAATTGAGAGAAATCAAAAACAAATAGAGAGAATTTGTAAGTTAAAATATTAATTTGATGATGGAAATGCTGATTAGAAAGGAATTGGAGTTAATGCTAGTAATTCAAAGTTAATGCTGCTAGGCATAAACTTACTGCTGCTAGAGAAAGTTAAAGCTGCTAGGCATAACTTACTATTGTTGGTTGTAAGTTAATGCTGCTAGGCTTAACTTACTGCTGAGTTACTACTGCTGGGTTACTTACTACTGCTAGTTGAAAGTTAATGCTGTTAGGCATAACTTACAACTACTAGCGAACGTTAATGCTGTTGAGGGTAGTTTCATAAATACTTCGATTAAGGGTTTCAGTCACTCATTCAATCGATTTTAATCTTTCATATACTCTCTAATCATAAACCCTAACTCAATTTCATCCATTATCATCAAAACCTAACACAATGACGACCCTACCATTTGCTGATACACACAATTTAGTCGCGTTTTTAGATAAACCCGTTGAAAGTGAAGGGTTTGAACAAGT